>JASCZW010014205.1:0-23512 GCA_034211315.2 Aedes japonicus | reverse complement strand
AGGGGTTTTAATTTAAAAAAACATGTTTTTTCCATCTGCATCGATGATGGGTGTTCTTTCTAGCACAAAAATATTTTTTATGAATCTCAACCATTTTTTCTCGATTTTTAAACAAGAAAAATCTAATCATTTTTATTTTCACAAACCGACATGTAGTTTCACAAAGTGACATTTACTTTCAGTAACAGGGGGCTCCCCTTAATTATCAGTCACAGGGGCTCCCATTATGACATAAATGTCAACTTATGTAACGGGTGGCAACTAAAATTTTGGAATTTCTTTCTCAAGCTGTCAAAAAAAGGCAAACAAAGTTGAAGAAGATCTGATTTATTCAAATAAAAGATACATTGTCCATTGTTGAAAAAAAAAAAAAGTGAACATTTGAAAACGGTCCGTAATCGGATGTTCGGCGAAGCTTCCGTTTGATGTCGGAACAGTAGCGTTGTACGGCCTCCATGTCAACTTTGCGAATACATCTCTTGATTCTACCAATCAACTGTTTGCAATTCGTGGCTCTCCAGTTATTTTTGTACACCAAGGAACTCAAAACCCCGAAGAAATCTTCGATTGGGCGACACTGAGGCAGATTTGTCGGGTTGTGGTTTTTGGGTACAAATGGGATCGAATGGGTATGCCAATTGTGTTTTTATGGCGTAATGCGATGACGCTTTATCCGGCCAAAACACGTATTGTCCATCAGCATGATGTTTTTGTAGAAACGGGATCAAAATTTTCTTCAAACATTCGTTCTGGTACACATCTTGATTGATTGCCAAACCAGAGGGCTTGAACCATGGCTTTGAAATGCCTTTCTCGGAAATGGCAATGTACAGCATCACTTTCTGTTCAAACTTATGTTTAAACTTATATTTTACGTTCGGAGGTGTAGTAGAACTATCCGTTGAATAGTATCGATCGTTTCCGGGAATCTGCGTCTTCGAAAGAGGAAGTAGCTTTCGTCGTCCAAAACAAAACTTTTTCGGAAATTTTTTTAATCAACCAACGGCATTGGGATTTCAGCGTTGAAATCTGTGCATCAGTATATTCCGGGGCTCGTGTCTTCTTTCGGCACTTTATTCCGACTCTTTTCAATGTTTTGCAGATGTACTGGTGAGAACAGTTGAACTTTTTGCGGCATCCCGTTGGCTCAGTGAATCCTTGTTGTTGAAGGCACGAGAAAGAGAACGAAGTTCTCTTTGCGTCCATAATTTTGGCTGGTCTTCCACTACCTTGCTTGCGAGCAGTTGTTGGGGATCTTAGGATATGGTAAACAGTCGAAGTCGCAACATTTTCGCTTTTAAAATGTTTGTACCGTATACGTTTTGCCGAGATTTCTGTGCAGTTCGTAGAACTGTACAACGCGCTCGCGAAAGTACTTCTTGTTTCGACGGCATTTTGAGCAAAACTGAGCAAGCATAAACAAAACAGAAAATACTAGCAGAAAGAGGAGAGAAAGAGCTCGTTTGTTGTTGAGCATATAGGCCTCGAATTCCAAAATTTTAATTGCCACCCGTTATGCTAGAAATCAATGGTTGATTCGTTGGTTTAGGTAGTCTGTTTTTTGTAGCGTGTTTCATGGTGAAATAGGATGATGTTGTCTTGCAATCAACATGTTTTCATAAAATTTTGAAATTGATTTATCAATAGTTACGCTCGTCAAAATTAAAAAATAAATTAACTGCCGGTATATTATTATATTTGCTATCGAACAATGTTATAATCCACATACCCCTATAATACCCTATTTGGAGATGGTAATCAATGGTCAAGAACCATATTTACAAACAGTTGAAATGTCACATTTGAACATGTAATCCAGTCGAAAAAGCTGAAACAGTTTATTGTCACAAATCAGCACACTTTTGGAAGGCATTACCACATAGGGGAACTGTTCCGATAATCTCATGATCCATTATTTATACTGATCGGAAATGTACACACACACTAAGAAAATAAAACCGAACTCGGTTGAATTTCAACCGAGTTTTCATCTGCAGAACGCTTGGTAGTCTGTTCGGTTTAAATTGGAACAACCGAGTTCTCGTAAAATTTTTACCTTCTAGCAATCTGTCAAATTTATCGAAAAACTCGGTTGACAAAAATAAATCCAATCAGCAATAACCGAACATCTGTTTACTCAAATATTACCGAACGCTGTCAAACAAACCGACTTTTTTGTTTCAGTTACGGAATTCGGTTCTTTATTGGTTTTGGAGTATTGGTTGAAATGGCTTCGAATTTCATAGAAATAAAACCAGTTATGTCAGTTACATTGTTTATTGATGCAAACAATGCTCAAACATTACTGAACATTCTCCTGCATTCTCCTGTTGTAGTCTCTCGGTAAAAGTACGGAGAATGAAAATCTGGCAAATGAAACCAATTGGGATAATAGTGTACGAAGTGAAGAAGTTTTTGGAAGCAGATATAATGTTTATAGGGATGACAGAAATTTTCAAATGTCTGAAAAAAGTCAGGAGGGTGTTCTTATTGCCGTCTCGGTCAATTTGAACTCCGAAAGTATCACTACGTTGAAATGTAAAGAGTTTGAACATGTATGGGTAAAGGTGCATATCGCAGGTGAAACACACGTATTTGCATCTGTGTATTTCCCTCAAATAATGCTCGTAAAGCCGTGTGCAATTTTTTTCAATATTGCTGAAGAAATCTTGTCCAACCTTGCCCCAGAAGTAAAACTTCACATATATGGAGACTTTAATCAACGTACTATTGACTTTGTTCCAGACATTGAAAATGAGAGCATCTTGCTTCCAATCGTTGGAGAAAGTGAAACACTACAATTTATTTTTGACAAAAGTGCAAGTTTAGGACTCAATCAAATTAATCATGTTAAAATCGGCAAAATTGCTATTTAGATTTCCTTTAACAAATATTCATGAAGACTTCTGTGTGACCGAATCAGTTACTCCATTATGGAAAAATGAAGCGTTTCACACCGCTATTGAGTTATCTATATTTGTACTGAAAGCAAAGATCCGACGACTGCGAGTACGAAGAAATCTTCCAATATCACTCGGCAAATTATGAAAACATTAAGCATAGGCTAAACAGAATAGATTGGCAAACGATTTTTAGAAACGAGGAAAGTATCGAGACGTCAGTAGATGTCTTTTATAAATTACTATTTGAAATTATACACGAACACGTACCTGTGAAAAAAATAAGGCGGCAAAACAATTCAAAGCATCCGGTTTGGTATAACCAAGAAAATAAAACAACTTAAAAACCGCAAACAAAAAGCTCACAAAATTTATAAAAAGTATAGTAGTAACGATAATCTGATCACCTATTTGAACATTTGCGATCAACTTAATCTAGCTATTGACATTGCTTTTGAGGAGTACAATTGAAAACTGAACGTGAAACAAAATGTTGTCCAAAAAAATTTCTTTAGCTACGTGAAAACTAAATTGAAATCGGACAATTTTCCATCCAAAATGCATCTGAACGAAAATGTTGGTGATAACTCAGAAAAAATTTGCAACTTATTTGCAAGTTTTTTCCAAGAAATCTATACCACATTTTCGGAAGAAGATCGTGATCGCGAGTATTTTGATTTCTTCCCAGAATTTGCTAATGATGTTAGTGTCAACAGCTTGAATGTACAAGACATTAGAGAAGCTTTGAATAAATTAGATGTATCGAAAGGATGTGGACCTGACGGTATTCCACCTGTATTTTTAAAAAACTTAGCGTTAGAATTCACAACTCCATTGTTTTGGCTTTTCAATAAGTCGCTTGAATCCGGCATTTTTCCAAAATCATGGAAGAGCTCCTATCTAGTCCCAATATTTAAAAACGGCAAAAAATCTGACATACGCAATTACCGTGGAGTTGCCATTATTTCATGCATTCCTAAGCTTTTTGAAGCAATAGTTAATGAAAAGCTGTTCTATCAAATCAAAACAGGATTACTAACAATCAACATGGGTTCTACAAAGGACGTTCAACTAATACAAACTTACTAGAATTCGTTAACTACACGTTAGTTGCAATGGATAACGGAAACCACGTAGAAGCTCTCTATACAGATTTCAGTAAGGCATTTGATCGGATTGACATTCCGCATGCTACTATTCATGATTACAAAACTGGGTATTGAGCCAAGTCTTCTCAAATGGCTCAAATGTTACCTTACTAATCGACAACAAATAGTAAGATTTAAAGGAAAGAAATCAAATCCTATTCAAGTTTCCTCAGGTGTCCCCAAGGATCCCATCTAGGCCCTCTTTGTTTATTCTTTTCGTAAACGATATTTCATTCATTCTTAAAACTGTAAAAGTCTTAATATATGCCGACGATATAAAGCTCTTCCTAGAAATAAGAAGCAAAGAAGATTACAAGATATTTCAAGAAGAAATACATATTTTCTATACTTGGTGTAACAAAAGCCTTTTAAAATTAAATGTTCAAAAATGTAATGCGATAGCATTTAGCAGAAAAACAAGACATACCTGACATTATGATTACTCTAGGAAATCAGTCTGTAGGAAAGTGCATAAGAATTCGTGATTTAGGAGTTATGCTGATCTCGAAACTAACATTCATTGACCACTACAATACAATAATTAACAGAGCTAATAACATGCTGGCATTTATAAAACGCTTTAGTCATAGTTTCAACGACCCTTACACAATTAAAACATTATACATTGCTTATGTGAGGTCAATACTGGAATATTGTAGTGTAGTCTGGTCACCTTTTTCAGTTATCCATGAAGAGCGAATAGAGTCTGTACAAAAACAGTTTTTATTGTTTGCATTACGTAAATTAGGTTGGGGAAGATTTCCTCTCCCACCCTATGAAGCTCGCTGTAGGCTTATCAGTATGCAAACATTAAAACAACGTCGAGAGTTTGCAAGGATTTCGTTTGTTAATGGCATTGTTTCGCATCGCATTGATTCAGCAGAGCTATTATCAAAATTAAATTTTTACATACCCTCCCGGCAACTGCGCAATCGAAATATTTTTATCATCTGTTTGAAGTCGGCCTTCACATATGTTTCGTCGTCCATGATGCAGCATTCAACTGTCGTCAGCATGTTGAGGTACAACTTCCTGGCACGGGTTTTGGCGGACTTGTTCTGCTTCTCGTCGCGACTAGGGGCCTCTGTAATTAAATTAGCTTAGTTTCAACAGCTAATAAAAATAAATAAAATTAACAATAAGTAAAAACTAAGAAATCAGGCGGTTATGCGTCAATCTTTTGTTTTCGAGTAGCACAAATCGAAGGGTGTATGATGTAAAAGGGGATTGGTAACTGTTGGAAACAACACCGCTGGGCACACTGGATGGCCCTGTCAGAGAGCGACGGGTGGAGCAAAACAACTTGAGAGAAGTCCGAAACAAACCATGACTGGAGTGAAGTGGTAAAAAGCAAAAACAAGTTGAGGAAAGTAGAGAAAACAGTGCGCTATTTTGCAACTGCTTACGGGCCCGCCCCACCGTTTTTGGCCCCATACGGCGTTACTGTGAATACAAACCGGCAAATCAATTTGATCTTGCTATTAAGTGGATCTGCATATATGACAACGTCTTAGAAGGGAGGTCTTAGTGGCTACTTTATACACATACATAGAACACCTCTGCACTTCCACGAAAAATCACTGGGATGCTGGATAAAAGGGTTGGCTTAAATGAAATTCCAAAACAAATTTGCACTTCGTCTGGAAAATAACTTATACATTAGATTGATTTCCGATTTGGACTGGTTTGTACCAAAAGTACAAAAAGCCGATTTTCACCGATTATTCGTTGCCTCCAAAACTTTCCCACATCAGTTTCGTCGTTGTCTTCTCACGAACGACCTCTAGACAGTCGTCAGCCAGGCAGTTTACTAACAGCGCCTTTCCTTTGCGGACCTTCTCCAAAATTAAGTCTTCTCAGCTTCCACTACCGGCATATCATGAGTTTCCCTTCTGAGACTCGGTTGTTCCAGTTTTTGAATCTCCCGTCGTTTTCACGAAACTATGGTATTCCGTGAGCATGGTGCCCATAACCTATTGAACAACTTGAAGTGAGGTGACACAAACACTCTAACGAATTAGCTGTTATTACGTCTGAACTGATTGAAGTCTTAGTTTGGATTGAACTATTATGAAAAATAACAATAAGTGATAGTTATGTTAGTAACAGATAGTATGTTTTCAAGAAAAAAAAATCATTGATTCCTGCATTTATTCATGATTTTACAATAATTATTACACTTCCTATCTACTCTGGTCACCGTATTGATCAGTTTCTTTTCGGGTTTTGCCATGAAATTGTTCAAATAGATGCTCCGCTTCAAGTTCCTTCAGAAATTAAGACGTAGAACTGAACATAGACCCACTAGCTAGATCAAAGTGTTTTGGTAGAGGCTGCTAGTCCTTAGATAAAGCGCGGTAGGGTTTCGGCATCGGAATTGACCTCCCGAAGAGTCTAAATTGTATTAACACATATCATCAATCTGATGTGATGATTGAACAAAGAACACATTCTATTCAGCGAAATATCTACCCGTCAACACATTCCTTCGGAAAACCCGAGAAAACAGTAATGAAGAATAGTTATTAAATCCTCAAAGGGTTTCAGGAGGGTCTTTGAACGCATTCGTATAGGATGTCCATTTGGTTATAGCCACGCGGTCACAGTTCTCATAGCTATTTACACGCGGAAGAATATAACTCATTATCTCATAACAAACTGAGTGCCTTTAGTAAATGAAATCTAGGAAGCGGTAAACATTAATGGAAATTGTTTACAAAAAAACGCTAGACTTAAATAGAGTTTGTTGAAGTTAATCATACAAAGTTGAAGAAATTATACAGGCATTCGTGTTTTACCAAAAATGACGGACCCTTTGGAGGACAACAATCTAGCAGAAAATGGGAAATATAATACTATCCCAAACTTGACGTCTGTTCGCAATCAAACCGACTCGTCTCAACACGAGTTTTCTGTATTAATGACGCCAGACTTACCTGAAGTCAATAATAGTAAGAGTATCATAGATTATGAATGTGAACAAATTGCATCCAGTAAGTTCAAGGAGTTTGATCATGATAATAATTTGATGACATCTCTAGATCAAAGAGGGGAAATTAGATCATTAATTAGATTTGACGAACTACCATCAATTTCTTCAGAAACATCTTGCTACTGAAATTCTGGTTTATTGTCAGAATTTTAATCGCATGAAAAGTGCGTCAAAAATGAACGAAATTCATAAGAATATACTGAGTTCATCTTTTTCGGTAATTTTAGGTACCGAAACAAGTTGGAATGAAAGTGTGAAAAGTGAGGAAGTTTTTGGTAGTGATTATAATGTTTTCAGAAATGATCGTGATTTAGTTTTAACCCAAAGAAGGTCAGGTGGTGGAGTTCTTATTGCAATTTCCGCAAAATTGAATTCGAACTTCTTGTTTCGCCAAAATTTAAAGAATTCGAGCATGTATGGGTAAAAAACCTATATCGATGGTGAAACTCATATTTTTGTCACAGTTTATTTTCCACCAGATCAGGGCTTCAAATGGTGAGTTGACAACTTGGCAGGAGGGTGCGACCGACCTCTGGTCCTCACAAGTTCCTACCTCACGCCTCCACGAGTCATATGATCACAAAAGACCGCCAGCTGGAAACATGGAGACGCTGGTTGGCGTAGCCTGGGCAATGTTGTCAATCCGACAATAGCGAAGTGAGGGGTGCGACCGGTACATCATATCATAATTCTTCATTCTCATATCTTTCAGGTCTTCCAGGTCGTCAGGTATTACAAAATAATTTAAAATTTAAAATTCTTTTTTTTCATGGCGGTCATACATTGCCTAAATTTTCTGGTTCATAATGGATGCGCAAGTTTGTCTACAATTGCAACAAAACAGCAGTCGGCACACATGTAATTTTCAATTCATATTACAATATACCCTCACTATATATTTTATCTTATAGGACATTGTTTATTCATAGCCTAATTCTGTATATTTCATTACATGTATTACGCCAGAAAGGTAAATTTCTCTCAGGTACCATACAGTTTAGAGAGGAGGTCTTGCGGTTATAGGATGATCATCTTCTGGTAGAAGCAGCAGTAAGAATGGGGATCAATTTTCAGCTGTATCTAGCACCGTCGGAGTGGCCTTCTCGAAAGTAGCAATGGATGTATATATAGATGTGTAGATACTAGTATGTGTTATTATATGATGCATGTTTTTTACAAGCTCTAGCATATTTTCATTAATAGAAATGTTGACGACTCTCTCGACCACTCAACCTTTAATTCCTTCATTATATTTTCCATTAAATGGCGTAATATGACCTTAACATTTCAGTACACGATCATCAACTACTATTTGAGTGGTTCAGAGGAACACAGCTGTTCATCATTATTAATTGCATATCATAAATATAATATTATGGAAGAAGTAATAAAATAATTAATAAAATTTTAATTGCTTCAGTTTGGTGATCCGGCCGGTATAATTATTTTATTACATTATATCAAATAATAATCAAAATTAATAAATACTCTTCATTCCAGAAGGTTACATATCTATATGTCATGATTAAATACGTAATAATATAATATTATGGTTTTATATACAATTGAATGCTTTATTGATATTTATACCTCAATGAATAACAAGATGACCTTCACATTCCAGAGATACAGTCACCCATCAGTGATACAAAGTGGTACGAAGCTGCATATTATTATTACTGCCTTAATATTATTATTTCAGCAGGTTAATTAATTTAGTTTAACATGGTTATCATAGGCTCGTGAACTCCAACTATTACATAATTTAACTAAATATCCTTATATAATTTTTGCTCTACTATATAATCATATATAACATATTATTATTACATTACATCTATATTTATATAAATATAATAAATACTGGGTTGGAAGGAGCACCAGGGTATCATTCAAGCTGAAACTGGACGATGGTTTGATTGACTGCCTGAGTCTAGAGAGAACAAACAGTATCATTTCTTATCCTACCGATTCGAGTGTGGTGCTGCGAGTTCTACTCCAACAGTTTCAGGAGAGTGACGCGCCCTTCTTAACAAGCCATCCTGTAGAAAGCTTAATGAGTATTGCGAATTGTGTTATTCGATTTGTTGGATCATATCGTTGGAAGGAGATTCTTAATTTCCCGTGGATTTCGTGTAAGTGTCTCTGCTTACGGGTCCACCCCTCCGTTTTTGGCCCTTCATACAGCGATAGTGCGAATTCAGATCGGTGGCCCAATTTGATCTTGCTGTTAAGTGGAGCTGCATCCAAGCCAAGGGCTAGAGGGGATGGTGGCTACCATACATACATACATACAGTTTATTTTCCACCAGATCAAGCTTGCAAGTCAACGTATGAAATCTTCTTTCAAGCAGCAGAAGAAATCGTATCAACCTTTCCCCCCGAATTTTTTCTCATCCCAATATTCAAAAGCGGTAGAAAATCTGATATAAACAATTATCGTGGTATTGCTATATTGTCTTGTATTCCTAAAGATATTTGAATCCTTAATTAATAGACAACATATTCTCACAGGTTAAGACATTAATAACTACCAAGCAACACGGTTTTGTAAAAGGACGATCAACAACTACTAATTTGATACAATTTGTAACATTTTCATTAAACGTAATGGATAAAGGAAATTTTGTAGAAGCACTTTATACTGATTTTAGTAAAGCATTTGATAGAGTTGATATACCACTGTTGCTTTTTAAATTATCCAGGCTGGGTTTTAATCCTAGGTTATTGGAATGGATCAAGTCATACTTGTCAAAAGAACACAGAGAGTAAGGTTTGAGGGAAGTTTGTCTAAAATAGTTAACGTAACATCTGGGGTGCCACAAGGGTCTCATTTGGGTCCACTTCTGTTTATCTTATTTGTCAACGATGTGGAGCTCATTTTGAAACTCCTTCATGTTTCTATATATGCAGACGACATGAAACTTTTCATGGAAATCAGTGACACAACCGATCTCGAAATTTTCCAACTTGAAACTGACAACTTCCACAACTGGTGTAAGAAAAGTTTGCTAGAACTTAATGTTAAAAAATGTAATTCCATATCATTTACAAGAAAGCAAACCACAATTCAAAAACATTTAGTCTAGGACAGAAAACTATTGAAAGATGCAACCAGGTGAGAGACTTAGGTGTAATACTCGATTCTAAGCTAACTTTTGTTGATCATTATAATAGCATTATCTACAGATCTAGCAACATGCTTGGGTTTATCAAAAGATTCAGTTTCCACTTCAACGATCCTTATACGATAAAAACACTCTATGTAACGTTTGTGAGACCCCTACTTGAATACTGTAGTATTGTTTGGGCACCATATCAAGATACGCATAATAATAGAATTGAATCAGTCCAAAAACAATTTGTCCTATTTGCTCTACGAAAATTAGGTTGGACTACCTTTCCGCTTCCATCCTATGACTCACGATGCATGTTGATTAACCTAGAGAGATTAGAAAAGCGGAGAGAATTTGCGATGGTTGCTTTTATAAATGATGTAATTGCACAAAGAGTTAATGCCCCTGAAATATTGGAAAAAATAAATTTTTATGTCCCTATTCGTCCGCTTAGAATCAGAAACTTGTTTTATATTAGCAATCAACGGACAAACTATGCCAAAAATGCACCTTTGAATAAAATGTTGTCTTGCTACAATGCAAATTGTGAATCAATAGATATAACAATGAACAAAAAAACTCTCAGGCAAAAATTCTTTTTAAGGTTAGTTAGGTATTGATCATTATGTTAAGCTAAGTATTTTACGTATATGTAATGGTCTACTACAGATTGACGACAAATAAATAAATAAATAAATAAATTTAAAGTTCATATCTATGGTGATTTCAATCAACGCAATGCAGATTTTATCCTGATTTCGAAAATGAGAGTATTCTACTTCCAGTCGTTGGGACAATGAAACTTTGCAATTTATTTGAGAAAATGGCATTTTAGGACTAAACCAACAAATCATGTCAAAATTTACAAAACTGTTACTTAGATTTTTTATTAATCAACACACATGAAGATTTCTGTGTTAGTGAATCTCTCTCCTTTATGGAAAAATGAGCTTTTCACACAGCAATCGAGTATTCTGTGTTTGTGCGTAAGAACCACAACCTCCAACGACTGTGATTACAGAGGATGATATTTGATTACAAGAAAGCTAATTATGACAACATTAAGTTCAACCTGAGTAGAGCGAATTGGCAATCCATTTTAAAGGATCAAGAAAATCTTGAAAGTGCAGTAGAGGTCTTTTATAAATTATTGATGGAAATAATTCAAGAGGAAGTTCGCGCTCACGAGGAGACGACGAAATTATTGCTCTAAAAATCCAATTTGGTTCAACAAGCAAATAATTAATTTAAAAAATCGGAAGCAAAAGGCTCACAAAATCTACAGGAAAACAAAAATAATCAAATTAATTTGGAAAAATATTTGAACATTTGCGACCAACTTAATTTAGCTATTTCTTCTGCACAAACTGAGTATAACATAAAAACTGAAAAAGAAATTAAGTCATGTCCAAAAACTTCTTCACTTACGTCAAGACCAAGTTAAAATCGTGTAGCTTTCCTCAAAAATGACTTTGGACGAAAAAGTAGGAGATAATTCAGAGGATATCTGTAACCTCTTTACAACATTTTTCCAATGAAACATATTGTAAATTTTTCTGACAAAGACTGTGACTCTTGAATACTTTTCATACTTTCCTGATTTTTCAAGTAATGTAGGTATCAGTCAAATTAATGTGCAAGATATTTTGAAAGGTATTAAAAGATTTATACGCAAGTAAAGGTTCACGGACCAGATGGAATCCCACCAGTATTTATGAAAAATTTAGCAACTGAACTCACATCCCCCTTATTCTGGCTGTTCAATATGTCACTTGAATCGGAAAACTTCCAAATGAATGAAAAAAGTCTTTTTAGTACCCATCTACAAATCAGCTAAAAAATCAGATATCAGAAATTACCGTGGGATTGCCATTATCTCGTGTATTCCTAAACTTTTTCGAATCAATTATTAACAAAAACATGTTTAGTCAAATGAAGCATATAGTGACGACTGCACAGCACGGTTTTTCAAAGGCTGTTCAACTTACTACAAACCTATTAGAATTTGTAAATTATTCAGTAACTGCAATGGACAGTGGTAATCACGTAGAAGCTCTTTACACCGACTTCAGCAAAGCGTTTGGTAGAATTGATATTTCTATGTTGATTTTCAAGCTTGAAAAAATTGGAATTGATATGAGACTCTCAAATGGATTGAGTCGTACTTAACTGACCGCCAGCAAATAGTACGATTCAAATGAGAAAACTTCAAATACAATCCATGTCACCTCGGGAGTTCCTCAAGGCTCTCATTTAGGTCCTCTTCTTTTCATTTTATATGTTAACAATATTTCATTAATTTTAAAAATCTCAAAGTTCTTATCTATGCCGATGGCATGAAGCTATTCTTAGAAGTCAGTAATGAAGATGATATGTATGTTTTTCAGAATGAAATACAAGTTTTTCATAAGTGGTGTTGTAAAACTCTATTAAAAACTAAATGTTAAAAACGTAATCACATAACTTACAGCAGAAAACACAGTACACCTAGTGTTGCAATTGTATTAGGTAATCAAACATGTTGAAAAATGTGATCGAATAAGAGATTTAGGAATTATTTTAGACTCTAAATTAACATTTGTGGATCACTACAATCACAATAGTTCATAAAGCAAGCAATATGTTAAATTTTATAAAACGTTTCAGCTATCATTTTCAAGATCCTTATACAATTAAAACACTTTATATTGCATATGTAAGGTCTCATATTAGAATATTGTAGCGTTGTTTGGTCACCTTATATGAAAAAGCATCAAGAACGAATAGAGTCAGTCCAAAAGCAGTTCTTTATTATATGCCCTACGTAAGTTAGGATGGACGGTGTTCCCTCTTCCATCATATGGAGCACGTTGCATGCTTATCAACATTCAAACCTTGAAAGATCGTCGGGAATATGCTATGGTTTCATTCGTAAATGACATCATTTCGCAACGTATTGACTCAAGTGATATATTATCAAAATTAAATTTTTATGCTCCTACTGACAATTACGCAACAGAAATTTATTCGTGTTGGACCGCCATCGTACAAACTATGCTAAATTTGGACCGCTAAATCAGATAAAAGCCGCGTACAATCAGCATTGTGAAATGATTGATCTAAATATGCCTAAGACAATATTAAAAAAATATTTCCAAAATCTGCGAAATCATAGAATGTAAGCTAAAATGTAAATGATATTATGTAGTCTACATGTGATTGACGAATGAATAAATAAATAAATAAATAAATTCCGAGTTTTGACGAAATTTGATGGCTGTATTTTAATATGTCAAAATGAATAAAAAACAAATCCTCAGCCGAAAATTTTACCTGCCACTGGTCGTGGGGATGTTCCTTCTAGGTATAAATTTGTATTTGCCGACAAATTTGCTCCAAAACTAATGCGTTGGCAAGGAATCTGTAGTTGTGGCCTTAAAACCAAGGTTTTCATCACATCTCACACAATGACGTCGAAGGTTTACATTAAAGAGTGTCTACCCTTCATTCGGCAACACAAGAGCAACGATATGTTTTGGCCGGATCTAGCCAGCTGCCACTACTTTAAGGATGTGCTAGAATTCGTCGCCAAAGAGTTCGAATTGCCCTGAGCTCAGACCGATCGAAACATATTGGGCAATTGTCAAGCGAAAATTTCGAGGATGCGGTAGAGAAGTGACAAATGCACAAAAAAATGCGTTCAAAGTGGTATAAGTTCACCAGTACAGCGTCACCAGCCATTGAGCAAATCATAATGGCATCGATCACATGTAAAGTTCGACAGTTCGTTCGAAACGGTAAAATGTAATAGTTTGATATAAAAATTGGACTCGGCAAAAATGCGACACTTTGCTTTGGGTGTAACTTTTTATCGCGTGGGTAAAAATTTATGAAATTTTAAATAATACTAGTTTACATATTTATGTTTGCAGAATTTTATCGCGATCTGTCAAGTAGTTTTCAAGATGCATTCGAAACAAGAAGAGCTACGCCAGCAAATCTTGGTCTCGGTGATCGATAATCCTGGTCAGTCGCACAGATGGATCGGCAAAAGGCTTGGAATCCACCATTCCACCGTGTCCCGCGTTGTGAAGATTTTCCAGGAGACGAAGACCATCGAGCGGCGCGCTGGAAGCGGCCGAAAACCGAAAACGGAATACCTAGAGAAGGCGCGGAAGATAAGGCAGTACTTTAAGAATAACCCGAACCTTTCCACCCGAAACGTGGCCAAAAAGATCAATTCTTCGAAGTGGTTCGTCCAGCAGACCATGAAGCGGGCTGGGCTACGTGTTTTCAAGGTCAGGAAGGCGCCAAACCGGACTGACAAGCAAAACATGGTGGCCAAATTACGTGCCCGGAAGCAGTACCGTGAGTGGCTGGTCAAGCCAGGCTGTCTCATCATGGCCGACGAGACATATATCAAGTCCGCTTTGACACCCGGCCTCGAGTTTTTTTTGTCGGTATGTCCCGCATGGAGGTTCCGGAAAAGTTCCGGAAGAGAAAGATGGACAAATTCGCGAAGAAGTACCTGTTGTGGCAGGCGATCTGCGAGTGCGGACGGTACAGCAAGCCGTTCGTTACAACCGGCACCATAAACGGTCAGATTTGCTGCCCTTCTCCGCTCTCACTGTGGTCCCACACTGTTCTGGCCGGATCTCGCTTCGTGCCATTACGCAAAGCCTGTAATGGATTGGTACGAAGCGAAGGGCGTTAATGTGGTCCCGAAGGAGGCAAACTCGTCAAATACACCAGAACTACGTCCGATCGAAAAGTTTTGGGCGATAATGAAGAAGAAGTTGAAGAAAAGCGGAAAAACATTCAAAACCGATGAAGCTTTGAAGAAAAACTGGGAGAAATTGTGTAAGGAAGATGAACAAAGCCTCGCCCAAGATCTCATGAGCAGTGTTAAGAGAAATGTACGAGCATTCAGTTTGGGGGAGGAAATTCAATAAATAAGTTATGCCAAAACATAGCTAATATATAGTTATTTCATCCCTGAAAATTAAAGAAGCATCCGATTTAAAATGAATTTTTGGTGATCATTTGTGTGTGTCTCATTTTTTCCGAGTCCAGTCTTTATATCGTTCAAAAGTTGAATAAATACCCTTTTGTTTGACGTTTTGATCAACCGCGTATGTTGTTTAATTCTTGAGCGATGATCACTTGAATGCGCTCAAATTTACTTTGAATCGAGCTTTACTAAAGAACGTGAACAGAGAGTTCACGTTCTTTAGTAAAGCCCGATTCAAAGTAACGTTCCCCAATCGGGAATTTCTGGGCCAATGTGAGCAACTTGATGGCCACACGGAAAAAAATCCGTTGCCGGATTCATGAATAAAAATTCATGAAATCATAAAATGTGTCACTTCATGACATGATGACTATGGTTCATGATATCATGACGAAAACCACAATTATCATGAATAATAACAACTGCTCGCTTGAAAAATGAGTCATGATCACCACAAGCGTTATTATAAATCAATTCCCGTTTTGATGAATCCAACTCAGCATAAAATATCATACCGCTGAGTCATGGAATCATGACCCTCATTCATGCTTTATAACTAAAATTCCAAAAATCATGAACCAAAACAAACGTATCCATGAATTTGATTCATGGTCACTCTATAAGCGTAACGCAAAGCTGTCAACCTGTCAAAAATTTTCATCAATTCAATCCAAGCATGCCTACCGGTCGGCGGTAATTTTCAGGGTAAGGTTTTAAAATCCATAACAACAATGCCTCGAAAAACTAACTTGTGCTTAATTATAGTGTGAAAGCATCGAAGATCACAGCTTACCGCAGTCGATCGCAGCAGCGGCTGCACAGCAGCAGCCGCAGCAGCAGTAAAGAAAGCAGCAATAAAACCTGGCGGTAAGTTTTTTCATCTTGATTTTTATTCGATTGAGGTGAAATTAAAACGGTTTTATTCAAAAATCACATTAAACTATAAGCTATTTGTGTCAAATAATTTTTAGGTTTGATTTTTTTGTTTTTAAATATGATTGAAACAGTTTGAAGCCTTCTGTTAAAGAGACTCAAGACAGCTTCATACTGGAAGTGGAGTAAGTTAGAAAATCTTTGTAAATCGACAGCTTTGAAGACTATTCACTAAATTAAAGTTCCAGTCTGACTTTCGTCCCATACTATACTTCCGACCAATGACGTTAATCACTGTCACTATCAATTCGCGGTCATGTCAAGACAGCAGCAATTAACACATGTAAATGTATAAGCAATATTATATATAGTATCACATACTACCAAATGGTGTCGTAAGTTCTTACTTAATCGCCGATTGGAATAGGTCCGTGAGGTGATTGATCCGTTCGCTACCCTCTTTGGTCGAGTTAGTGTGAAGTCGGAGAATCTGTGGCGAAGTTGTATGACAGGTTTGTCGGACGGTTTGCCAAATCTGTCGTAAGAACAGACACTCTAACTCGACCAAATTTCCAGAGGCGGAGTCAATGTTGTAGCAACATTCGGAGCATGTGTGGGGCCTTACAATAGTGGGGCCTAGAAGCTGTATTTGCCAATGTACACGATAGAATCAGAACCTCCTCGATCAATCTCTATAGAGATATTCTGCAGTACTCTGCAAACAAAGTTTAGAATGTTTGGTATGCTGAAAGGTATACGTTCACTGAAGACAGGAAACGATTTGACGTAAACGTGCACTTTTATCACATTTTTTTCTGTTTATTTCGGAGTGAAACCAATCAATTGATGTTTCAATTTTTCTGAGAATGAGATGCATATGGGAGCATCAGAAGAAAAATAAAACAGTTCCCATATATTGACTAATCTAGCGTGAAAGCTTTGGTGTGTGAATAAAACATCAGGCAAGTTTCAATTTCGCCTTATGCATTGTTTTTCTAACGAAATACAAGATTACTACTACAACCTTTATTTCAATTTATTATTGTCAACACCACCCGCCATGAGTAACTCTGGACTAGTATGTTTCCTTCGCAATCGGAGATTCCCTGAAGCAAAAGTGTTGATGGCACATTCGTCAAGTGTCACTTCTCACCATCTGAACCAACACAGAAATTTCAAATGCATCCAAGAAAACTGTGGCAGAAAATATACAAACAGTAGATGTTTTGTACGCCATCTAAGAAAGGAACACATTCAAATTGAACCGGAAGACTGGAGATCTAAGAGGCTACATATTGCACCAGTAGATAACAGGTAATATATAACTTCAACCATTTCAGTTTGGACACTCCCAGCAAAATCAAATTGAAGTGTCCAAATAAAAGTGGTTTTTAAGAGTGTTCAAATTACGGTGTTTACCCTAATTTCACAAAAAAATATGATTAAAGGTTATTTTTATTTATTTTGTTTTGTTTTAGCGTTGCTGATGCTTCAGACCACAGGAATGAATCTAATTCCGAGCAGTTATCAACACCACGAAATTGTGATACCATAGTTGATAATGAGAATCAACACGAGGACTTATGGCAGGATATGCGAAGGCATTTTGATGATGATCTACTAACATCAATTCAGAAAACTGGAACAGCATTCACCATATTTCTGCACAGCTTGCCTAATTATAATCGTGCAATGGTGTTTGAAGTTATCGCTTCATTGAAAAATATGGTTTTGGAACCATTGATGACGATTGCTTGTGAAGTGATTGTAATGAAGTGATAACATTTGTCTGCCATACATATAAGGCCTGTGTGTTCGATGAACACCTGGATGCATATGTAGTTGATCCGCATAACTATGAAATCGGTAAATGCGGTATTAAAGTAATCACTCATTCTCCGTCTCATCTACATCACCTACCAGATGGCCGGAAAGCGATTCGCCTTCGAAATTAACGGTAGAACAAATAATTTTTTTTTTTATTTACTCAAGAAACAAAACAGTTTTTTCATTGCTTTATTAACGAGACTTCTCGTAAACAAAATAGGGTTAAAACTGTGATTACGATTGTCACAAACAAATGTTTTTAAAATTCAACAATCTTTTGCTATTATGTTGTTGAGTTCATATTTGTATGGTTACTTTCTTTTTTTTTCATGTAGACTGCGGGTGACGTCGAAGTCAAGATCAACCAGCGATTGGAGTTTCTTCGGACAAAATTTGAAAATGTCCAAATGCAGCCTCAAATAATCACGGTAGGAGCATCGCGACCGGATAAATCCATTATCGTGATTTTCGGCGGCTCCGAGTACAAAGCAGAAAACATACTGCAATCCATATGTATGTGCATGCACGTAACGTACGTGTAGAACCTGCAGTACACGCCGGATTGTAGGCCATTGTGGCTGGTTCTACAAACCTACACTCAGTAGCAAAAAAAAAGCCGAGCAAAATTTTGTTTGCAATAAACTCCATGTTCTACCTCCTGTAACTTTGTCAATTATTAATAATTTTGGCTGAAAATTTCACAACATTATCAACAATGTATATACTTTATGTGACTAAAATTTCATGTTGATAAAATTTATAAATTTGAAGTTATCATAACATATGTGAAAAAAGTCATTTTTGGACAAAGCAATTTCAAAAATCCGTATTTCTGTGAAAAATTTAGGTAACATATTAAAAATTTCTCCATAGCTTGAAAAAGTACAGAAAACAATGTGGACAAACTTTGAACTAATTTCATCTAGTGGTTTGGACTACAGCTGGTGTCAAAGTTGACACACCAACATGAGCATTTCCTTTTTCACCCGATACTGACCTTGCTGAAATATCGGTGCAAAAAAAGCCGAGGTGAATTTTATTAATAATACTGTATAACACTGTATACGTAATCTTCAAAAACCAATTCATGCTGAATCCCATATTTTCAAAGTTCTTCGTGGCTTACACTAGTTATTTGGGATATTTATCGCGTTATAAATCATGTATATTAATATGATGAATTCACCTCGGCTTTTTTTTTGCAACCGATGTTTCAGCAAGGTCAGTATCGGGTGAAAAGGGAAATGCTCATGTTGGTGTGTCAACTTTGACGCCAGCTGTAGTCCAAACCGCTTTATGAAAAACAGTTCAAATTTTGTCCACATTGTTTTCTGTACTGTTCTAAGCTATAGAGAAATTTTTAATATGCTACCTAAATTTTTCACAGAACTACAGATTTTTTAAATTGCTTTGTCCAAAAATGACTTTTTCACATATGTTATGATAACTCCAAATTTATAAATTTAATCAACATGAAATTTTGGTCACATAAGAAACATACATTGTTTATAAAATTGTCAAATTTTCAGCCAAACATATTGATTATTGACAAAGTAACAGAAAGTTGAACTACGCGGTTTTTGGAAGCAAAATTTTGCTCGGCTTTTTTTTTGCTACTGAGTGTATATGTTTAAAATACCAGCGTCGATCGTGGAGCTGCCGAAGAGCACACGTGATTTGCTGAAAGCTATCGATTGTTAATCCTCATTTCCTTTGTAGTCATGCCATTTCCGTAATATACCTAAATTGAATCGAAATCAAAAACTGAAATAAAAAAATGAGTTTACTTATCAAACTCCTGAAAGAATCCGTTTTTTCTCATATTCATAAGTATGTTTCATGATACCATGAACTCGCTTCATGGTACCTATATGGAATCATGAATAATGTT
The DNA here is from genome assembly GCA_034211315.2 of Aedes japonicus. Lineage (NCBI taxonomy): Eukaryota > Metazoa > Arthropoda > Insecta > Diptera > Culicidae > Aedes > Aedes japonicus. Next base: position 3,775 of record JASCZW010014205.1, on the reverse strand, counting down.
CATGTTTTCATGTTTTTTTTTCGTAGTTCCAAACGAAATGCTTCATGATATCATGAACCAAACTGTCCGTTTTCGTCACTAAAATTGGAATCATAAATGACAGGTGCCAATAATCATGAATAGTAGTGCATGTTTTCATGAATTTAATTTATGGTTACTAATCAGATGCTTCATGATTTCATGAATCAAGTTGCCACTTTCAGCATCAAAAATCAAAAACATAACGCCATAGAGGCGTTACGTTGGATCATAGTAAGCTGATTCATGATTTCATGACTTTTATTCATGGTGTATATTCATAACATGAAAAAATACGTTTTTCATGATATCATGAACCAATTTGCTAGTTTCGAGCACCGGATTTTTTCCCGTGCACATTCAAGAAGCAACTGATCAGAAAAGCGAAGACGTAGCTGAAAAAAATCCAACTAACGTTCTTTTTTACGGCTATGGCCAAGGTCCCGCTTACTACCGACGGGCCACTCATCAGGGTTTGAGAGCATTTTTGTAAAATGATCAATAAATGTAACATGTACGATATAAATGTTTTAGAAAGCTGCTATTCATAGGTTTTTAATATTATCTTTCAGAAAAGTGTCTATTTTTCAATTTATTAAATTTAAATTGAGTTTAAGGCTTATATAATTACAAAAAATGAAAGGTCATTTGTTTAAGCTTGCAGATTATGAATCAAATCAGCTATTAGTTACACTTCTATCAAAGTAAATTTTATTACAGCGCAAACAAATCTTCTTTTCAATTTTCTGACCTGCTAGTCGAAAGCATTTGATCATTAGTAATAGCTGAAAAAACAAGCTTCTCTCATGGGGAAAAAATTCAGCTGATCCATGACACCGGCACTGGTTTACGGGGTGGCAAATAAACATGGAAAAAATGAAGAGGAAACATATTCTATGATGATAATGACGGTGAATGCTTCCTGCGACAAGGGAGAGCACAACACTTGATTTCCTGCTGCCCCAGAATCCCTCCAAAGCAAACAGAGAAGCATCGTGTATTGTAGAAAAGATACTTGCTGAAATTGCCACAACCGTTCCCGGAAAACACACAACAACAACATAGCCATCGGAACATGAACGATGTAGAAAGAGCGGAAAAAATTATATGAGGAATTTCGCTAGGACCGGGAAAAGAAATCAACCAATGAGTATGATAATAAAAATAAATTACCGTCCCCGTGAAGCCAACCCAATTGAGCCTTTCAACTTAACGAACTAGAAGAAAGCAAATTCCTACGCATCATCTATTGTTCATAAATTTTCCTTTCCCTCGTAATATGACTCCATTTCAATATTTATTCAACATTACTGAACGCAGTGCAGACATGCTCGGATTTCTTCTTCGGTCCCCAGGCCCACAAGTCCAATATTGACAATCATTATTGCCGACCTTGAATGGGAGAAACTGTAGCAGCACTCTTTCTTGCGGCTGCTTGCCAATCTGGCATAAAAAAAAGAAAAAGAAAAAAAAGAACGCTGGTAGCTACACTGGTTTCAACCATTTCTAGAAACATGGCAAGAGGGACGAATTATCCTCATTGCTTCGCTGACTTTTCCGCACCGAGTACCAGCCAGCCATCCAGCAGTAGCTATTAGCTAACCAGAGCGAAAATTTCCCATCAAAGGAGAGGAAAGTTTTCCACATCCAAGGCTCACCGCCTCATCCTCGCCGTTGTCGTCGGTTGACCGAGACCGATTGTTCGAGGGGTGCGAATTTCTGAATGTTTTGAATAATTCATTCACACTTTCCCGTAGTAATCTGCTGGCCCTCTTACGACGGATATCTTCTTTCTTGGTTTTCCTTCGGTTTATGCCCTTTGCCGTATGCAGATGCGATTGCTTTCATTCGGTGTTTTGTTTTAATTTCCGAGCCTTTGCGTCGGTTGCTTTGTTAGGAGAAAAGAAGGTCACGTAAAATGTATTCTACTTTCCGAACCGGACTCAGTGTTGTATATTTTAAACGAGCCGGCAACAGTGGTGCCAGATTGCTTTCCTGGTTAACGTGGCATGGGTTAACAGTCAGAATGCCAAGCCACTATGGTACGAATGGACAAATTTCGCGACAAAAATCGATAACTCGAAACCTATTAACTTTGGACAGATGATGTAACGGGTGGCAATTAAAATTTTGGAATTTTTTCGAAGCCTCTATGCTCAACAACAAACGAGCTCAGAGAGAAATAAGAGTGTGTATGCGTTAGCTCTTTCTCTCCTCTTTCTGCTAGTATTTTTTGTTTTGTTTATGCTTGCTCAGCACGGAATCTTGGCAAAACGTATACGGTACAACATTTTAAAAGCAAAAATGTTGCGACTTCGACTGTTTACCATATCCTAAGATCCCCAACAACTGCTCGCAAGCAAGGTAGTGGAAGACCAGCCAAAACTATGGACGCAAAAGGACTTCGTTCTCTTTCTCGTGCCTTCAACAACAAGGATTCTCTGAGCCAACGGGATGCCGCAAAAAAGTTCAACTGTTCTTACCAGTACATCTGCAAAACATTGAAAAGAGTCGGAATAAAGTGCCGAAAGAAGACACGAGCCACGGAATATACTGATGCACAGATTTCAACGCTGAAATCCCAATGCCGTTGGTTGATTAAAAATTATTCCGGAAAAAGTTTTGTTTTGGACGACGAAAGCTACTTCCCTCTTTCGAAGACGCAGATTCCCTCAAACGATCGATACTATTCAACGGATAGTTCTACTACACCTCCGAACATAAAATATAAGTTTAAACATAAGTTTGAACAAAAAGTGATGCTGTACATTGCCATATCCGAGAAAGGCATTTCTAAGCCATGGTTCAAGCCCTCTGGTTTGGCAATCAATCAAGATGTGTACCAGAACGAATGTTTGAAGAAAATTTTGATCCCGTTTCTACAAAAACATCATGCTGATGGACAAAACGTGTTTTGGCCGGATAAAGCGTCATCGCATTACGCCATAAAAACACAATCGTTCCTGAATACCCATTCGATCCCATTTGTACCCAAAAACCACAACCCGACAAATCTGCCTCAGTGTCGCCCAATCGAAGATTTCTTCGGGGTTTTGAGTTCCTTGGTGTACAAAAATAACTGGAGAGCCACGAATTGCAAACAGTTGATTGGTAGAATCAAGAGATGCATTCGCAAAGTTGACATGGAGGCCGTACATCGCTCCTGTTCCGACATCAAACGGAACCTTCGCCGAACATCGGATTACGGACCGTTTTCAAATGTTCACTAATTTTTTTTCAACAATGGACAATGTATCTTTTATTTGAATAAATCAGATCTTTTTCAACTATGTTTGTCTCTTTTTGACAGCTTGAGAAAGAAATTCCAAAATTTTAGTTGCCACCCGTTATTCGGGAGATTAAATTTAAAAAATAAGATATATCTTTTGGATTGGGTGGTGACTCGGGTAGTCCTTTTATATTCATAATAAAAAAACTTTTTATTCTTATGATTTGGAGGATTTTTGCTGTAGATATTGTAGATATTTTAATTTAATGAAACTTTGCTGAAGAAATTTAACTTCTATCTCATCTACGTATCGTTTTATAACAATTTTTCTAACTTAAGGTGGGACTTAAAAAACTTATGCTGTAACTTTTAATTCAATTTGAATTTGAAAACTCTGCAAAAATGACTTTTAGGGTACAAAATGAGACACATTTGGAAGCTACAAGATAGTTGCTAGTTATCGTATTAAAAAAGTTGTAGGGGTTGAAGTGTTCGTTTTTGCAAGGTATCTTATTCCCTTATTTGCAA
>JASCZW010014204.1:0-23524 GCA_034211315.2 Aedes japonicus | reverse complement strand
GTATTGAGTGGTACCGAGCCAACGGAGTCAATTTTGTGCCAAAGGATATGAACCCACCAAATTCACCGGAACTTCGTCCAATTGATTTCAGCAAAGATTGCCTGGAACGCTATTTCAGCGAGCGTTCTAATTTTTCTCCGCGCTGTTTGTACGCCGGGCACGATGAGAGAGCATGGGAGGAGTTCCCTACAGAAAGCGCATTTGGTGTGCTGTCTGCACACGCGCCATCCTCAGTGCTTCTCCCCGCAGTTGGGCAGCACGCGTGTCCGCTTGCATTGTCATGACCCGAGGTAGAAACAACCGCACAGGTAGTCGAAGTTTTCCCACCTCGACGTATTGAGGGAGGGCTGGAGCCAGAGAAGGTTACGCGAAACGAGTCTGACGGTGTAAACTTTTTTCGCCCTTGTTGGTCGACACTGTGCCAAGTTGGCGCACATCAAGTATCTTAACTGGGGAAGCAGAGGGTTCTTAAATCGACCAACCCCTGCTTCAGCAGGATCTCAGGGGCCAGACTCGTTTCGGAGACCACACCTTCAATTTCAATACCCCGAGCTGGGATATACACTCTATATTCTAGGAGTAAAGAGTTGGGAGATAGCAATCTCATGAGCTTGCTTGAGATTAGACACAACGACCCGAAGTTTATTGGGTCTGACTTGATTATCTAGGTCACGGCCGAGAATCGCTTCGTCAGATCATCAGAAATCTGACAAACATTTAGAGGTTTCGATTTGGGCTGAAAATAAACAACCCATGGCCCAGTTGAACTATCTGGATAAGCACGTGATCTGGTAACTCTATGAGCTACCTCATCATTTCGTGCCATAGATGATTCATCTTGCGATAAATCATCCATGGCTCGCTTGTGGAGCTTATCACGCTCAACCACTGATGTAATTATCTACAATCAATCACAGATAAACAAACTAAACCTAAAAAAACTAAAACTAAGTACACTCTCACATACACTATCAATCACTCTCCAACTCACACACAAACTACGATGATAATGAATTGAGAAGGGCGAGAAACAAAAACTTATCTTATATGTATCACGGATCTACTGCAGCTGGGCGACGAATGTGTGCTGCCGGAGCGACGATGAGTGACCGCTGTACCGTCTAAGCGTGGAGCTGAACGATGACGATGATGTAGCTGGTCGGTGGTAGTTGGTGGATGGAAGAATGCATGCTACACACGATGGGCTGCTGGTATGCGTGCCGTATAGATGCGGAACAATATGGCTTCTCGATCGTGGCAATATTGCTAATTGCAATCAATGACGTTGTTGCACCACTTATCACACAATGTCCTTTTCTTCAGCAAACCAAGACTGATTTCACTCGCGACGATTTCACTGGCGATTTAGAAAACTGATACTGAAGACTGTAAACAACTCGTAAAAAGCTTCCAAAGCAACGGGAAGCGGACCGAACGAACTGTACCTGTTCGCTTGTTCACTGGGCAATGAACATATTTTGTGATAATCTTGCATTTAACATATTTTAACATGAGTGTTCATCATACTTGATGAAAATATTTCAAATTAAAGATGTGTTAAAGACGTTTGACTATGACACTGAAGAAGTCTGCACATTGTAGACGAAATACGAGTATCTGTCAAGATAAGCAAAGGTAGTGGAATTAAATGAAAATACTAATTTTTCTTCTCATTTCAAGTTCTCATTCGCACTATGGGAAACCCTAAGCCACCTGACCCAGTCGCGCTTGGCGTTTGCTATGATCAAAATGACGTTGTTTCCTGCCTTCAGAGTCGTTCTGGTCCTGCGGTCGGGATTGGTAGTGGGGTTTCCCAACCACCACTTTCAGGCAAGTATGCTTCTGTTAGTATCAATTCTTTGCTTGATCTACTTCCGTGTTCCAGCGCTGCCTCCAACACCAATTTCAACATTTCTATTGCTTCTGATCGGAGTGATCATACTAATGAAAATTGCCTTCATCGACCTTGTTCTACACCGGGACGCACACTTGCCTCATGCTCTAAGGAAGTCCCCATCCCTCTCATCGCAGTCGAGCCTCTCCCGCCAGCGATCAACAGCCGTCCCGGCCCTGCGTATGACTTGGGTGATGGGTGCTACCGAACTTCTACTACAGACAAGTACTCTGTGAATTCGAACAATTCGTTGCCTGATTCGTTCGTCGTTTCCAGTTCATCTTTTACCCAGCTTCGATCAACGTTTGCAAGCAGGATACCGGGACGCACAATTGCCGCTAGTCTTGAGGAAGCCCCTATTCGAGCCCTACCTGCAGCCGTCCCGGTCCTGCGGTTGAGCTGGGAGACGGCGTCTTCCAGATTCCAAGTATGGTCAACAAACGGACACTTCCCACTCTGATGGTATTTCCTTTCCCAGTGCTACAAACCTTGAACGTCGGAATTCGGACCTTGTAATCTACTACCAGAATGTTGGCGGAATGAACGCCCTTATTGATGATTATCGGTTAGCGTTCATGGATCATTGCTACAACATTATAGTCTTAACCGAGACATGGCTGGATTCTAGGACTGTTTCTAAAGGGTGATACGGTCAAAATTTGGTCAAGGGAAAACGCGTGTAAATCGGTGAAATCGTTTATTTAAAAAATCAAATTAAATTTCTTTTTCAAGTTCAATTAGTATAAAACTCAGGAAAATATTCAGTTAGGCTTCGCTTTTCCAAATCCGAATTGCCGGGCCTTACGCTTGATCTCTGCCATCAGATTTTGTACAGCCACCTTGTCCACCTTCTTCGCCGCAGAAAGCCAGTTTGCCTTGAACTGCTGCTCGTCCTAGCAGTTTTTTTGGTCTTCTTTAGGTTCCGCTTGACAATAGCCCAGTATTTCTCAATTGGGCGGAGCTCTGGCGTGTTGGAGGGTTCTTGTCCTTGGGAACCACCTGCACGTTGTTGGCGGCGTACCACTCCATGGCCTTTTACCGTAATGGCAAGATGCCAAATCCGGCCAAAACAGTACGGAACAACCGTGTTTCTTCAGGAAAGGCAGCAGACGTTTATTCAAACACTCTTTCACGTAAATTTCTTGGTTGACAGTCCCGGAAGCTATGAAAATGCTGCTTTTCAAGCCACAGGTACAGATGGCTTGCCAAACCAGATATTTCTTTGCGAACTTTGACAGTTTCGTGTGCTTGAAAATATCTGCTACCTTTCCCCTTCCTTTGCCGTATAAAACTCCTGTCCCGGAAGCTGCTTGTAGTCGGCTTTGACGTAGGTTTCGTCGTCCATTACCACGCAGTCAAACTTCGTCAGCATCGTCGTGTACAGCCTCCGGGATCGCGCTTTGGCCGTCGTATTTTGTTTATCATCGCGATTTGGAGTCACTACCTTCTTGTAAGTCGATAGTCCGGCTCGTTTTTTGGCTCGATGCACGGTTGTAGACGATACACCCAGCTTATTTGCGGCATCTCGGAGAGATAGGTTAGGGTTTCGCTTGAAACTACCGGCAACTCTCTTTGTCGTCTCAGCGGCTTCCGGTTTTCGATTTCCCCGATCCAGACTTCCTGGCTGTCGACAAACGTTCCCCAAACACTTTAATTACATTTGTAACGGTTGATTTGGCAACTTTTAGCGATTTTGCCAACTTTGCGTGCGAGTAGCTCGGATTTTCGCGATGCGCGAGCAAAATTTTGATACGCTGCTCTTCTTGCTTGGACGGCATTTTGACAACTGAAGAGTGAATTCCAAAATCAAAATAGGAGCAAGATTCTACACACACACACCTTCAAAATGAGGGGTGTTCAGGTTTTTTAAATGCAAAATTGAAAGAAATACGTCAAGTTGATATTGACCAAATTTTGACCGTATCGCCCTTTAGTTATGTTTTCAGAGATCGTTACGCAGTTTTCCGCTGTGATCGGAACATAAACAACAGTAGGAAATTGACCGGCGGTGGTGTACTCGTTGCAGTTAGTGTCAGGTTGTAAGCAAGTGCAGTTGAAGACGATTCATGGATCACAGTAGAACAAGTTTGGGTAGCAATTCAGCTTGGAGGCCGTAATCTATTCATTTGTGCGGTGTACATTCCTCCGGATCTAACTCGAGATTTAGACCTAATTGATGCGCACTGCCGATCTGTTTCTGCTATTTCGAATACGGTTGCCCTCCATGATGAAATGATTATTTTGGGAGACTTCAACCTAGCGAGCATTGCATGGACTCCAACTCACAGCGGCTTCCTCCGTCCCGACCATGAACGTTCTTCTTTCCACGCAGGGGCTATTCAGCTTCTGGACAGCTACAGTACCGCAACTCTATCCCAAGTTAATAACGTGGTGAATGAGAATAATCGCTCTCTAGATCTCTGCTTCGTGAGTGGCCGCGATATTGCTCCCGTCATCTCTACAGCTCCCGTGCCTCTAGTTAAGGATCACCATCCTTCTCTAATAGTTGCTGTCGAGGACGTTGTAGCTCGAGACTTCGTCGACACTCCTGCTACTGTGTCATATGACTTCCGTAGAGCCGATTATCGCAGTATTGGTGATGTTTTATCTAGTTTGGATTGGCAGAGCATTCTTGATTCGAACGACGTTAACATCGCTGGTCAAACTTTTTCCCACGTCTTGGTTTATGTTATTGAATTCTGGGCAATTATGAAAACGGAACTTCGCAAACATCCCAAAACTATAAAAACAGAGCTAGAATTGAAGAAAATTTTGGTAAAAACAACAAAAACACTGGGAAAATCGGTTGTACAAAATTTGATGGGGCGAGTGAAAAGGAAGGTGCGGGCATTCGGGATGGGAGACGAAATTGAATAAAACAAATGTTGTAAATCAAAACTCATTAGTAGTTCTTCATTCCCTGAAAATTTCAAGAAAATCCGATAATCAGTTTAATTTTGATGAGTATATATGTGTGTGCCATTTTTATCGAATACACCCTTTAGTTGGAAATTAGAATAAAAATTAGTATTTTCCATTTAATTCCAACTACCTTTGCTTAACTTGACAGAAACGCGTATTTCGTCTACAATGAGCAGACTTCTTCAGTGTCTCGTACTAATAGCTCGACTTAGTTGGTTTCTATATGCCTTGGGGTCAGTCCAATCAAATCATTTAATTCTGATTCAACTACTTCGTATTCAGAATAACAGCAGCAAAATCCCAAGAAATGTTTTCCAAATTTGTGCAAATCCGAATTTAATCTGTTCAAAAGAATACATCTTTATGTATGCAGGTGTGTTACTCTGTCAATCCGATTTCCATGTTGCGATGATTCTGTGTTTGTTTTTTCACCATACTCGGATGGAATCAAAAATGAAAATCCTTCCTGCATATCGCCAGCTTTCCTGTGAATGCCATCTGTCGTTGTCGAGTTTTCATGCTATATGTATATATGTGTTATTGGGAGAATTGATCAGAATAATAATGAAACGGAACGTGCGAAACGTGTGGAACAGAACCAGCACTTGACAGGATTTTAAGGAATTGGAAATGATTTTCTTCCCTCATAATGACGAGTCAAGACGATTCTCATTATTTTCCATCCCATCCAATATTCACAAGTGTCACTTTTCGAAATGACCGAGAAAATGAACGACCGTCAAAGGAACAAAGCGTGAATCCTTTTGTCAATGGCGGTCCGAACAGATAGGTTCAAAGAGAGCAGTTGAAAACTCTATTCGTTAATGATCATCTTCAAGCGGGGTTTACAGCTTGGAAGTAACGAAGGCTAGAGGGCACCGGTTGGGTGCTCAAAGCACGCGAACGTGAGTTTATTTGAATTTTCACACGCTCCCGCGGCGCTTTCTATTTCCAATTTTGCAGCTTCGCATTGTATTCTACTGGAAGAATTGCGAAATGATTCCTATTCAGGTTCCTTTGAGAATGAAAGGGTGTTGAAACTTCCGAAAAAATGTTGTGGCAATGTTAGACTATTTTCGGCAGCCGTAAACAAATCCATGCTAAACATTTAATACTCAAGAGTGGCATCAAAGAAGTGCAACTGTAATAATATTTACAGTTTTGACTTCCAATAACAAGTAATCTTCTTTTTCTTTCTTTTTTCTCAGAAAAAAACGATTTGTTGAATTTATTTCAATATTTTATACGGCGCTTAGTACTACTAAGTCTGTAGCAATTAAATAGATTTGGCAAATTTTGGCATGATTCTTGCAACCAAGTTGATGGACTTCTCGCATGCATAAAGGGTGTATTCGATAAAAATGGCACACAGAAAATCTTCTGTAACTTTTGAATCGTATGAGTAAAAAACCTAGAAATTTGAGTAGATCTTATCCATAGTGTATTATTTACATCTGCCAAGTTTCATAGTTATACATTCAGTAGTTCCAGTCATGTCGTCGAAACAAGAAATTGTCCGTGAGAAAATTTTGTGCACTCACAATCAAAATCCAGGGGCGTCCCACCGGTGGATTGCTAAAAGGCTTGGAATTGCAAATACAACTGTGTCTCGTGTAATAAGAACCTTCAAGGAGCGTCTGAGTGTCCAAAGGAAGGAAGGAAGGAAGGGAGTGGTCGTAAAAGTGGTCCAATGGACAGTAAAATGGCCAGGAAAGTCGTACAACAATTCAAGAACCGTCCAAACATGTCAATTCGAGATGTCGCTAAAAAGTCTAAGGTGTCAGTCGGTTTTGTGCAGAAAACCATCAAGCGTGCTGGGTTACATGTTTACAAAGTGCAAAAAGCCCCAAACCGGAATGAAAAACAAAACATCACTGCGAAAACCCGCGCCCGGAAACTTTACACGAAGCTGCTCACCAAATCCGGTTGCATCGTGATGGATGACGAAACATACGTCAAGGCCGACTTCCGTCAACTTCCTGGGCAAGAATATTTCGTTGCCAAATCGAAGTTTGATGTTCCGGAGGATGTTCGAAAGAAGAAACTATCGAAATTTGCAAAGAAGTTTCTAATCTGGCAGGCGATTTGCGGATGTGGTGAAATAAGTGCTCCCTTCATCACTTCCGGAAACAATAAACGGTGCGATTTACACGGAAGAGTGCCTTAAGAAGCGTCTCTTGCCATTCATTAAGAAGCACAAAGGATCAACTCTGTTTTGGCCTGATCTAGCATCCTTCCACTACGCTCGAAACGTATTGGAGTGGTACCGAGCCAACGGAGTCAATTTTGTGCCAAAGGATATGAACCCACCAAATTCACCGGAACTTCGTCCAATTGAAAAATTCTGGGCAATTATGAAAACGGAACTTTGCAAACATCCCAAAACTATAAAAACAGAGCTAGAATTGAAGAAAATTTGGGTAAAAACAACAAAAACACTGGGAAAATCGGTTGTACAAAATTTGATGGGTGGAGTGAAAAGGAAGGTGCGGGCATTCGGGATGGGCGACGAAATTGAATAAAACAAATGTTGTAAATCAATTATCATTAGTAGTTCTTCATTCCCTGAAAATTTCAAGAAAATCCGGTAATCAATTTAATTTTGATGAGTATATATGTGTGTGCTATTTTTATCGAATACACCCTTTAATTTACGTGGCTTCAAAAGTCTTGCAGGTCGTCGATCATCACATCCAGATACTTCAGCACACGCTTCGATGCTATGGCAAGCCTTTTCGATGGTGATTTATGCCACTGCACCGGGGTACTGTTGCTAACCAACAGCACCTCCGTTTTGTAGTGGGCTAAAGGGTGATACGGTCAAAATTTGGTCAAGGGAAAACGCGTGTAAATCGGTGAAATCGTTTATTTAAAAAATCAAATTAAATTTCTTTTTCAAGTTCAATTAGTATAAAATTCAGGAAAAATATTCAGTTAGGCTTCCGCTTTTCCAAATCCGAATTGCCGGGCGTTACGCTTGACCCCTGCCATCAGTTTGTACAGCCAAGGTGTCCACCTTCTTCGCCGCAGAAAGCCAGTTTGCCTTGAACTGCTGCTCGTCCTTAGCAGTTTTTTTGGTCTTCTTTAGGTTCCGCTTGACAATAGCCCAGTATTTCTCAATTGGGCGGAGCTCTGGCGTGTTGGGAGGGTTCTTGTCCTTGGGAACCACCTGCACGTTGTTGGCGGCGTACCACTCCATGGCCTTTTTACCGTAATGGCAAGATGCAAAATCCGGCCAAAACAGTACGGAACAACCGTGTTTCTTCAGGAAAGGCAGCAGACGTTTATTCAAACACTCTTTCACGTAAATTTCTTGGTTGACAGTCCCGGAAGCTATGAAAATGCTGCTTTTCAAGCCACAGGTACAGATGGCTTGCCAAACCAGATATTTCTTTGCGAACTTTGACAGTTTCGTGTGCTTGAAAATATCTGCTACCTTTCCCCTTCCTTTTGCCGTATAAAACTCCGAAGCTGCTCGGAAGCTGCTTGTAGTTGGCTTTGACGTAGGTTTCGTCGTCCATTACCACGCAGTCAAACTTCGTCAGCATCGTCGTGTACAGCCTCCGGGATCGCGCTTTGGCCGTCGTATTTTGTTTATCATCGCGATTTGGAGTCACTACCTTCTTGTAAGTCGATAGTCCGGCTCGTTTTTTGGCTCGATGCACGGTTGTAGACGATACACCCAGCTTATTTGCGGCATCTCGGAGAGATAGGTTAGGGTTTCGCTTGAAACTACCGGCAACTCTCTTTGTCGTCTCAGCGGCTTCCGGTTTTCGATTTCCCCCCGATCCAGACTTCCTGGCTGTCGACATACGTTCTCCAAACACTTTAATTACATTTGTAACGGTTGATTTGTTAACTTTTAGCGATTTTGCCAACTTTGCGTGCGAGTAGCTCGGATTTTCGCGATGCACGAGCAAAATTTTGATACGCTGCTCTTCTTGCTTGGACGGCATTTTGACAACTGAAGAGTGAATTCCAAAATCAAAATAGGAGCAACATTCTACACACACACACCTTCAAAATGAGGGGTGTTCAGGTTTTTTAAATGCAAAATTGAAAGAAATACGTCAAGTTGATATTGACCAAATTTTGACCGTATCGCCCTTTATCTGCAGCTTCTCCCCTGCATCCAGTTTTCAATTATGCCGTTTGCTTCGGTTGCCAGCATTTCCACTTCTTGCACTGTTTTGCCCGTCACTGACAATACGATGTCATCCGAAAAGCTACTGCTTTAGGCAGCTTCAGCGTCAGCACTCCGCTGTACCTACAGTTCCATAGTGTGAGCCAAGGATGGAACCTTGCGGAACTCCCGCCGTAATGTTCACCGATTTCCTAGATCAGCACCTGGTTCGAAAGTAACTCTTCAGAATTCGCCGCAGGTTATCAGGGACCCTCATTTTGTGCAGCGACTCGGCATATAAGCATATTCTTCAACTCTCTGGTCACCTCATTGAACAGTTCCTTAGCGAATTTTGCCTCGAAATTCTTCAACTGGATCCTCGGCTTCAAGTTTTCCTCGAAATTTTCAATTGGGCGCAGCTAGGGCACGTGGGAAGTGTTAGCGTTCTTGGGGACGACTGGAGTCTTCAAATGCTCCATCTCTTCCAGCGGCCACTTCACGTAATGCGCTGAGGTCAGATCCAGCCAGAACACGACATCGTTCCGATACGAACTTCTGACGAACTTGTTGACCCGCAAGACCCGAAAAAGAGAAGAGTTGCTTTGACATCGCCTTCTCACTGATTGTCAGCCACAAGAAGAGCTGCTCACTTCCTTCCTTACCTAACCTTATCAGTCACTTTCTACTTGATCGATCCACCTTGCTCGTTGCGTTCCTCTTCTTCTTATGCCCGTCGTTTTCGAGCATCATTTTAAATGGGCTGTCGTGTGACATTTTTACGACATGCCCAGCCCACGGAAGTCGACAGACTTTAGCAGTGTATACGATGGGAGGTTCTCCCAGAAACTGATGCAAATCGTGGTTCATTCGCCGCCTCTACGTACCGTCTTCCATCTGCACTCCGCCGTAGATCGTACGCAGCACCTTCCGTTCAAAGAAACCAAGGGCACGTTGGTCCTCCTCTAGCAATTTCTATGTTTCGTGGCCTTAGAAAACTACCGGTCGAATTAATGTTATGCAAATGGATTTTTTTTTAGTTCGGCGAACTTTATTAGATCTTAGCGCCCTTCGGAGTTCAAAGTAGGCACGATTACCAGACATAATGCATCTTTGCATTTCTCTGCTGGTGTAGTTTTTGACGGTCACCAATGAGCCCAGATACAAGAATTCGACAACCGCTTCGATTTCATCACCGTCGATCTGAACTCGTGGTGGGAGGCTCCCATTGTCTTCTCATGAACATCTTCCCTCCATGTAATCCTACTAGCTTCGGCTTTAAGTCTGATGTACGATTACGATTACGCCCTTGTCTTTAAGTTGCGTTCTACGATATTAACGTCGTCGGTGAAGCCAAAAATATGGACCAACTTCCTGAAGGTCATGCCACTCTTCGAGTCACACACTTCAATGCCATGGCAAATAGCAAACACGACAATACATCACCTTGTTATCCCTCCGCCGTTCAAAGGGACTCGAGAGTGTCCCAGAGATTCAGCGGACATCAATCGATCTATCGTTGCTTAGACCAACCACGTCAGTTTTTCTGGAAATCCATATTCGAGCATGATCAGCCATAGCTGGTCTCGATCGATTGTGTTGTAGGCTGATTTGAATTCGATGATCGATTATGTGCGATTGCCGAATCTCAAAAATCTGGTCCATGGTTGCGCGGGCACCCATAAGTCCTTGGTAGTGCTTAGTAGTGCCCCACGAACTCCTTTGCAAATGATGACACAAGCAACTTTGGGAGCGCAACTTGAAGGCGGCATTCAGAAGCTTGGTTGCTCGATAGTTGCAGCAATCCAGCTTGTCACCCTTTGTATAGATGAGACACACGATACCTTCCGTTCAATTTTCCGGTTAACACACTTCCTCTCGGATCTCAGTATTTACCCAGTGCAGCGACCTTGCCAGTGCTTCGCCACCGCATTTTAATAGTTCGCATGAAAGTTGATCAACACCAGCAGGTTTGTTGTTTTTCAACCGCCCAATTTCCTCCTCAACTTCCTGAAGAGTTGGGGTCGGGATCCTGTCATGTTCTACGCGTGTTCCTAGATTTATTAATTTAGTAGAGCAGTAATCCAAAATACGACTGCTTCTACGTAAACTGGGCCTTTCAGTGCATGAAAAGTACGTCAACAGTACACTTCCCAAGAATTCGCGTGACTTCATGTGCGAAGGGACGCTTTTCAAACTCAAAAAAGCTTTTCGGCCGGCAGAAGTCAATCTTTCATGCCCGATATCACTGCCGACAGTACTCGAAGAACGAAGCGGACGTTTTAATGTCATATGCAGCAACGGTCAACAAGACTGTGAAGTATTTCAGCTCTCGAAAATTTCAAGCGATTAATTCGAGGCTTTGCGATTCATCTGTGGACTCCAATCACTCCGAGACGCAGATATCCGAGTCTGGTTAATTACCAAGCTGTAAGCAGACGTGGCAGCGACCGCAAACCAGGAGAGTAACATTACTTTGGAAAACGTCGTAGACGAATGTCACCGGATCGTGAACCTCAAGCAGGACACTTAAATATGGGGAGAGCAAGGATACACGCACTGTCAACGCAATCACTCGAAATCAGCAGAAACCTGTGAAGAAGATTCCCAAACCCATGCTGTAATTGCGGTGAGCTTCATTATAAAGGGTGTTCCGATCAAAATTTGGTCAAACAGTAATGTGTGTGAGTCGATCAAAGTTTTTATTAATAAGTCAATTTTTTTCTAGGTCAGTTAATATAGCATACAGGAGAAATGTTCAGCTAAGCTCCCTTTATACCGAATGCGAACTCCCGGGTCTTTCGTTTAACACCTGCCATAAGATTTTGAACAGTCTACTTGTCCACTTTATTCGCCGCAGAACGCCAGTTTGCCTTCGAACTGTTTCTCGCTTACAACAGCTTTTTGAGTCTTTTTAAGGTTCCGCTTGACGATGGCCCAATATTGTTTGATTTGGTGGAGCTCTGGCCTGTTCGGAGGGTTCTTGTCCTTATAACTTGAATGTTGTTGGCAGCATACCACTCCATGGACTTTTTTTTCCGTAATGTCAAGATACTAAATCCGGCCAAAATAGAACGGAACAATTGTGTCGCTTCAGAAAAGTCAGTAAACAATTTTGTAGGCACTCGCTCAGATAAATTTCCTGGTTGACGGTTCCGGTCGCAATGTAAACGTTGCTCTTTAAGCCACAGGTACAGATGGCCTGCCAGCTGCCACACCAGATATTTCTTCACGAACTTTGACAGTTTAATTTGCTTGAAATATCTGCCACTTTTCCCTGTCAAGTTGCCGTATAAAATTCCTGTCCACGAAGCTGTTTAAAGTCTGCTTTGACGTAAATTTCATCGTCCTGTACCACGCAATCAAACTTCTTCAGCATCGTCGTGTACAACTTTCACAATCGTGCTTTGGCCGACGTGTTTTGTTTATTGTCACGATTTGGAGTCACCACTTTCTTGTAAGTCGACAGTCTATCTCGTTTTTAGCTCTATCCAGGGTTGAAGGCACCACTCCCAGCTTCTTTGCAACATCTCGGACGGAGAGGTTGGAGTTCCGCTCGAAACAGCGAGCAACTCATTTTTGTCGTCGCTGTGGCCTCTGGCTTTCGATGTGCCCCCGATCCAGCTTTCCTCGCTGTCGACAAACGTCCACCGAACACTTTTAATACGTTGGTAATAGTTGATTTATCCACATTCAACCATTTTAATAACTTGGCGTGCGAATAGTTTGGATTTTCACCATGGACGTGCAAAATTTTGATGCGTTGGTTCTCTTCCTTCGACGACATTTTCATAACTGAAGTGCTAATCTCGAAATCGAAATAAAGGCATGACGCACATATCTTCAAAAGGAAGGGTGCGCCAATTTTTTTAAGGGGGATATACAGTTAGAACGAGGACAAAAGTCATTTTTGAAAAAAAAAATCAAGGGGAAGCCTTTACTCACATCAATCGAAGTTTTTTAACAATTATAAGTGTATCCATGCAGTAAACAAATATATTTTTTTCAATTTTTTTTTCAACAAAATGGTGGCTGTTAGAGTACGTTGAAAAAGTCGTTGTATTTTGCTAATGCCGGCTCTCCTGGTCACAGTTTTGATCTGAAACCTGCAAATAAAAAAAAATTAATTACATTTACAGGGTGCGGCAGAAAATAATGCGAAAATGTTCAAACTTGAGTATTGGGTTAATTCGTGTAGCTGATGACTAATTTCTGTCGAAAGTGTATTTGTTTATGTTTACTTTCAAGTGCTGCATCCAAACATTCTATTTGTTTTATTGCAAATTCGTCAAAATGTTCGCGAAAGAAGTGATCACCAGTTTGTTGCTCGCCCAGAAGATCCGAACGAGATTGCCAAGGTAGTAGATGCCATTTGGCAACAGTTTACCGCATAAAAAAGTCCCTGCAGGATGATCCTAAGCAGCGAAAGCCGGAAAGCGGACGTCCGCGCTTTGCACGCACGCCGAACGTGATCAAATCGGTCCGTGCAAAAATTGCTCGCAACCCGGTGCGTTCCATAAGAAAACTTGCAAAGGAAGCCAATATTTCGGAAAAATTCATGCGGAGAATCGTGCAAGAAGACATGCATGCATCTTCTTGAGCCAAAGTGAAACGCCACTTGATTACGAACCGGGTCAAGGGTTTGAAAATGCCGCCTGTTTTCATTGATTCTGGAGTTAAAATCAATACCGAAGTGCTTCCCTGGGCCAACTTCTCCGAGGACCAAAACGTTATCCTACAGCAGGATGGAGCGCCGTGTCACACGTCCTATCGAACCCAACAATGGTTGAACGATAACATGAAGTTTTGGCCGAAGGATTTGTGGCCCTTTAGCAATGCAGATCTTAATGCGTTGGATTATTCGATTTTGGCATACGTTGAAGCACGAGCCTGCAAAACATCACACCCTAGTGTGAAAACCCTGAAGTCAACCATAACACGCACATGGCAGTCAATGTCGGAGGACTACGTCCGAAAGGCATGCTCTGGCTTCCGACGTCGGCAGGATGATGTTATTAATAAAAATGGAGGACACATTGAATGAATTTGTTTAAACGGACTTTATAAAGATAACTGCACTTGAAAATGTTGATATTATTGCTTGAATTAGTTGAAAATGAGATTTGAAAGAAAAAGAACAAATTTTCGCACTATTCTCTACCACACCCTGTAGTAGATGAATTAAAAAAAATTGCACTTCTGGCGTTACTTTTTGAAAAAATCCACATTTTTTCCGCCATGTTATCACTTTTTTTCCATATTTAATAACGAAATAATACAATAATTTTTAATTCATATAGAAAGTAAGACTATAATAAAGAAATCCTATAAGTTTCAGCTTATTCGAATAATCAGTTTTCGAGTTATCACCAGGATTAAACTCTCAAAATGTTGTTTTGAGAAAAACGCGTTGAAAATAGGTCTTCTCGGTCAAGCGTCTCTTTATAACTGCTGCGCGCGAAAAAGACGTCTTCGAAAAACGATGAAAAGAAACACTTGGAGTTCAAGTTCCGAAGAGAAAGTTTCAGGAGCGTATTCTACGGGAAATTTACTGACTTTTTATGCAAAAATAAAAAAATGAATTGTTTTGTCATTCTGTATATCCCTCTTTAATACACGATGAAAGCAAATGCCTCAAGTTTAAGTCGACCAAATTTTGATCGAAACACGCTTTACTCGCGACTGTCCTTTCGTCAATCTGATTTGCGTGAAGTGCAGGCAACAAGGACACAAGGAAGGTTATTGTTTGATCAACAA
The DNA here is from genome assembly GCA_034211315.2 of Aedes japonicus. Taxonomy (NCBI): domain Eukaryota; kingdom Metazoa; phylum Arthropoda; class Insecta; order Diptera; family Culicidae; genus Aedes; species Aedes japonicus. The sequence continues at coordinate 8,831 of JASCZW010014204.1, read as the reverse complement.
ATCACCCATTATTAGGAAATCCACCGATCCGAAACCAAAGAAACACATCGGCAGTAAGCAAAAATTCGTTCTAGTTGTCCTAAATGACATGGCAGTTGAGCTCCAGCACAATTCTGCATCCGACATCAGTGTCATATCTCAACAGATATGAGACATTAGTGAAGTGCAAGCAGTTACCGCTTCCGGGGAATTGAACGAACTGGGCATCGAAACCATGGACCTATTTGTTCTTTGGTCCATACCGATGTACTTCATCAACAACCCGACGAAACCGTGGCAGTTTTTTGAAGTGTTCCAGAGCACGCTATGCCACTGCACCAAAGCACAAGTGAAATTGTACTTGAGGCCCGAAGCACGTCCAGTCTACTGTCCTAAGCACCCCGTAGCATACGCTGCAGTTCCGAAACAAGAAGCAAAACTTCAACGACTTCAAGTCAACGACATCATTGCTCCTGTAAGTTTTTCTGAATGGGCAGCATCGATAGTCGTCGTTCGAAAACAGGACAAAAAAATGAACTTGTCCAGTCAGATGGTCATCCGTTACCACACCCATACGCTACCTTCGCCGAGCTAGCAGGTTTCCGTTACTTCACGCACATCGATTTCTCCGAAGTCAAAATCGAGGAAAGTTCAAGAAAGCTATTAACGGTGAACACTCATCGAGGACTTTTTCAGCATAACCGTCTTCCGCCTGGTTTTCATTAAAGAAAATGGACCAAAATTGTCGATTTTTCCTTGATTTGCCTTCACCCGCACTGACAAAACAACCCATGCAGCATCAATCATAGTAACCCATGAGTCAGCAGGCAAAATTTGGCAGCTCTATCAGTCGAACTCTAACCCAAGGTGAATTTAATACTTCAGGTGGTCTGTTTTCTTCAGTTTGTAGGAAGACGCGTGGAGTAGCGGAGTATCAAATGAGATTTACCAGTGGAGCGAAAGAGTAAGGAATACTCATTAGTGTATTACGCACATAATGACAGCTGTTGATTGCAATTTTGCCTAGGAGTGAAGAGTTATAAATGAATGTAAACGGTATGGGCTAAACGTTTTATTCACAAACATTAGCACGTGCACTTTCCTCCCCGAAATGTTGGTAAACAAACCGTGCAGCTTGACGCATATCCCATGGCATAGAACACAGGCCTGGCAGTGTGAAACTAATCATCTCCTTTACTCGTTTGGTTTAAAATGGAGCTGCGATTTTGACATCACATGCACTATTGCATAGGTGTAAAGGAGACAGCTTCAGTATGCCATACCAGTATTTTACTTGATATGGATCGTATTAGTATGCGTTTAATCATGGCTAAAATTCTCGTATACAGTATTGTATACCACCTGAGATATTAAATTCACCTTGCTCTAACCGTGATTGCAAAATCAGTGGAGCAACTCCGTTCAGAAGTGTGCGCGTCGAAAACGTACATCATGCAGCACTTTGTGGACGCCGGATACGTCCGTTCCGGCATCCACAACACCTTGGCACTATTATACAATAATCAGAACATCGAAAGAAACCCTGGTTTCAGACGGCCGACGACCCTGAGCGACAAGAAGCTCCAAAGGATGCTGAAGAGGAATACCCAGGGAAAAGTGGCTACATTGCTGCGTGTGCTTGGCCGGGAGGTCACTTCAACCGGTGACAGTGAAAAAGTCACCGGCGAACATGGCGAACATGAACATACATGTCAGGTAGCGGAAGTCACGGCCACTGGTTTCGGAGCTGCAGGCAATGACGCAGAGGCAGCGGCTGAATAAGATGGTCAACTCGATTTTCCCGGCGAATCACGACGTGGCGGTGGTGATGAACGACGAGCCCTATCTCACCCTGGATGGCAACGACTGGCAGGGCACTTCGTATTGTATTTCCCCCACGAAGGAAGTGAGCTCCGAGGTGAAGTTTATTTCACACACTAAGTTCCCCAAGAAGGTGCTGCTGTGGCTGACATTCAGGGGAGAAGGGGATGTCAAAACCGCTCTTCTTTCGCTCCGGACTAGCCGTGGACGGGGAAGGAAATTCGTTCGTCAAGAAATACCATAAGGGCGAAGACGCGGTGTTCTGGCCAGATTTGGCGTCGCCCACTACTCGAAGCGATCGTTGGAGGAGATGGAGCGGCAAGTCGGCGAAGCCGCCCAACGTCCGCCAGCTGCGTCCCATCGAGAAATTCCGGGCCAACCTGAAGCGTAAGATCTACTCCAACGATTTTGTCGTGAAAACTGAGGAGGAATAGATAAATCAAACGAAGAGAGAACTCAAAAACATGCCTACACGCATGTTTTCGTCCGCCATGGCGAATGTTCCGCTTAACTGCCGAAAGGCCGCTGGCAAAGGCGTAGAATTTTTTTGCAAGTAAGCTTAAGTAGTTACCTTCCATGGGAAATTTTTTAAAAAGCATTTATCTATCTTAGCTTCTTTTTTTTTGTCACCATCCGGAAATTTTTTGATTTTTTTTTAATGCAAACGTTAGTCCCCAGTCACGACAGTTCTGTCAATTCATCCAGCTTAGAAGGACGCCTAGCGGCCGTGTCTTTGTGAAGCTGAACAGTGTTGTGTGATTTCATTTTTCTCTATAATTAACTGTCACGTCAAATCACTTTCGAATGTACTAAATTCTTTGTATTCATTCCATATACCCGTTTGTACAAGAATATCAGAAAACTGAATAAATGAACTAGTCTTGAATTGCAGCTTCACTGATCCACTTCGTTGTGCGCGTAAGAAAGAAATTCGATTGTTTAAGTTAAATGCGACTAAACATAGCATGTTGGCGACGAGGATAATCCTTAATTAAAAGTTAATGCCAAAACCGGGAGGAAAATTAGACGAAACACTAGATGAGAGTGTAGTTGTTGTGGAACAACAGGAAACGCTAGAAGAATGGGGATCTGGTGAAGAAGGTGATTATAGCGTCGAGAGCGTGAGTGAGAACTCGGAAAACGAGAACGATACCGATAATATGGGCATAATTCCGGTGGAGGCGATTGAAGTATTTTCTTCCCGGTCTGCAGAATGGGACGTGTACAAGAAACGATTACGAAGCATCTTCACAAACTATGGCGTCACCGACGCAAAGAAGATGGCGTCGTATGTCTTAATGAAACTTGATCAAGAGACGTTTCGGCTGCTAAACGATTTGTGCCACCCCGAGGACATCACAACAAAGTCGTACGAAGAGATTGTAAAAAGTCTTGATCGGCTTTATGGACGAAAAACATCTGTGTTTGCAGAACGAGTGAAGTTTTACGAATTGCACCAAATGGAAGGAGAAACAGTAATGGAATACCATTGTCGCATAAGGAGTGCAGCAGCTACATGTGAGTTTGCAGATAACCTGTTGTTCGCTGTAAGGGACAAATTCATCACTGGACTGCGGAAAGGTCCTACTTTGGATCGATTGATGGAGGAAAAAGCTGATTTGAAAATTGAGGAAGCGTTGGCAATTGCAGAGCGAAAGGAGTTACAGCAGCAAGAAGCAAAATCTTTCAACTATGTGGGCCGAAGCGATTCCAGAACGCCAGCCAAAGGACGAAAAGGATACACTACTATGTGTAAGGTTTGTGGTACGCAGAATCATCGTTCGGACGACTGTTTCTATAAAGATCGTAAATGTGATATATGTCACTGCAAGGGACATCTGAAAGCGGTTTGTCGTAAAAAGCAGATCGAACGCAAGTTTCGGAACAACTTCATAACAGATGGCGCAAATGATGACGAAGATGTAACATCGGATAACGGTGAAGGTTCAGCGGGGACACCAACCTTGTCTCATCTTAATATGAAACCACCGACAAACCGACATGAAACTCAATCTTCACTATTGATCAAGAATCCATAACGACCGATTCAAATGTGTAGCGCTCCCATCTGTCAAAACCTATAGAATCATTTTATCTAGATCAAACAAATGTGTCCAGAATTGCTCAGACAAGAACCTTCTCATGAAGTTCCCAAGCGTGTTCGTGGCTTCAATAATCGATCTCAGCGAATACGAAGATAGATGTCAGTAATATAATTTGAACAGAAATATTAAGACATTTTGTGTTGTCATTCATGTCGGTTTGTCGGTGATGAAACCGTACATGCTGTCACTAGATAGTAGAGACTAAAAGCCAATTTTTCGAGCAGTACAGCTTAACGGTCATAATCTGTTATTCGAGCTGGATACCGGGACTCAGTAAGCTGCATGTCCATGGAATTATTCAAGAGTGTATTTAGCCATCGTGAACTACAACCTACTGATCTTACTTTGTTCGGTTATACTGGAGAGAAAATCAAGCCAGATGGAAAACTACGAGTTCAAGTGCAAGTGGAAGGCGATGCAATGAATCTGGAGCTGTACGAAATGACAGGTGGAGGACCCCTCTCTTAGGACGAGACTATATACGGAAGGCAAATTTAATGCTGAATATGAATCCTGATGGTACTCTAGATAACATCTTGCGAAAATATCCGGAACTTTTCGTCGAAGAACCAGGATGTTACCGATACGGAAAAGTGGACTTACGATTAAAACCATATGCGTGTCCAGTTTTTCGTCGCCCACGACAGATTGCCCATAGTTTAAAGGAGAAGGTTGATGCCCAGCTAGAATCTCTTGAGAAGAAAGGAACCGTAACAAAGATCACTACAAGTGATTGGGGAACTCCGTTAGTGCCCATACTCAAGGCTGACGGAACAGTACGTATTTGCGGAGATTACAAGGTCACTCTCAACCGATTTCTCGAGGACTTCAAGCATCCGATTCCAGAATAGATGAGTTGCTATCAGTTACAGGGTGGGTACAAATTTTCGAAAATTGATTTACGAGATGCTTATAATCAACTAGAGCTAACTGATGAGTCTAAGCAAATGTGTAGTTGGAGTACCCACCATGGTATCTACCAGGTTAACAAAATACCATTTGGGATAACTCCTGGTACTTCTATATTTCAAGGAATCATAGAACAGCTTCTGCAAGGCGTGGAAGGTGTCGTGGTATTTATTGACGACATAATGGTTACTGGAAAACAGGGCGCTAGCGACGAAGAGAAGCTAGTAAACCATCTGGAAACCGTCGAAAAGGTGCTTCGAATACTCTCAGAGGCAGGATTGAAGGTAAAAGAAAAAATGTGAATTTTGAAGGACAAAATCTCATATTTAGGATTCACCATTGATCACGAGGGTCTCCACAAATCGTTTCAGATGGAACAGAAAATAATCAACCTGGACGAACCAAATAACGTTCATGAGGTGAGAAGACTTATGGGAATCGTTACGTTCTATTCAAGGTTCGTTCCACATATGGCCACGATAATGGCTCCAATATATGCACTCACTCGCACAAAAGGAAACCGAGGAAAATTTGAGTGGACCGCAGACTGTCGAGCAGCTTGGCGAAAGATAGTCAAACTAATAAGAGGAGATCTGGCGCTAGCACATTTCGATCAACAGTTACCAACTATAATCGAAACAGATGCTTCGGATGTCGGAGTGGGAGCTGTGCTATTACAGAGGCAACTGGATGGACATGAACGACCGTGCTATTTCATATCTCGTGCGTTAACGGATGCCGAAAAGGGCTACAGCGTGATAGATAAAGAAGGATTGGGGGTAGTATATGCACTGAAGAAATTTTATCCATGCGTTTATGGCACAAAATTCACCATAAGGACCGATCATCGACCCCTGTTAGGAATACTGGGTGAAAGTAAGGAAATACCTGTATTTTCGAGTCGTCGTATGCAACGATGGGCACTTTCTATGGCAGCTTTTGATTACGTGATGGAGTACATCAAAGAAGGCAATAATCACTTTCTTTGGGCATTTTACAACAAAAAACTTCAAATTTTGAACACAAAACTGAAATTTCGAGCTCGAAAACAAACTTCATAAGTACTTAATGACAGCTACACAATGTTAACATTAGAGAAATTGCATAATACACACTACAACTCCGTAAATCCTAGTATCCGTTTGGGAGTGGATACACACTTTATGCGTAATTTTCTACCCTGATACCCCAGAAAAATTATGAATCACATAAAATCTCAACAAAGATATAAACGCCTTTCTTACAATGGCGAAGTGATAAATAAACATAAATTGATAAATCATGGAGGAAGACTCACCTTTTTAACCAGAAAAACATAAATTTGTAAATTGGTAAACTTTTTTTTTGCATACTGTAAGTCAAGAGCCTGCAAAAAGCCAATTGTGAAAGAAATTAGGTTGATATGCAAAGAAATAAAGCAAATGAATCTTTCGACTATTTTCGTCAGTAATTCCCCTATCTTAAAAATGTTGCAGGTACAACCCATAAAAAATAACAAAAGAAAAATCTTGGTTCTTTGTCTCGGTTTGTTACCAATCATTTTCTTCAAACGACTTGCAGAGCAGTCATTTGCATCTGACTAATGCGCTTCTGGGCAGAAACTTCCATCTCCACTGTGAAAACGGTATTTTTTCTGGCTCTTAATTGCTTGTTGAATCAACCAAAGCAACAACAAAACGGAACGAAAGACAATAACACCAAAACAGCTTGATGGAACATGACGTAAGTTGTGCAGTCTACCTTCCAGGCGCCAAACGTAGTCTCTCTCTTTTGTAGTTTTTTCTTTTATCTGCCATAGATTGCTAGATTCAACATTGTTTATTTGACATTTTAGAGCCCTTAAATCCGAGACGTGACTTGCCTTCAGTGAGCAGTGTGAAGAATGCGGGTGGGACGGGTGGAGCGGGAAGTTAGATTTTATTATGTTTATTGTTTTTTCCTGCTCTAGCCTTTGTTTTTATATTGACACCAACGAATTGAGGTCACCGTTTTCTACGCCGTGGTCGGCATTCTTGACGCCATACCGACTCATTGGTATGCTGCCTCCCAATTTAGGAAGCGGAAATCGGATTTCTTTCCCTTTCTTTCGTTCTTTCGTCCCAGCTGAATGGAACTTATTTGATACTGCAAATCACACCAGCGACCACCGCGGATGAAGTTGCAATAAACGAAAAGCCGGCCCTTAAGGAAATCTTCATAAGGAAGGGAAAGAAAATCGATGATACAGATTAATTCGGAAAATGTTTGGACAAGCTCATCACCCAGGGCAACCGTGGATTCAAGCTGTCAAACAACACGTTCGGCAGAGGGACGGCTGGCGGTGCATAAATTTAGACTCCTGATGACACCGACTGTCGACGTTGAGTCGGGTCGAATGGGCCCGAGCCGGGGGTGACCATCATTTGAATAATGCCACTAAATTATGCCCCGCAGGAAATTGTCGGCGGAGGAGAAATTTTATTACCAATGCAAATGATGTACAATTGATTTTGCATTCATCTGTTGCGAGGCTGTCGCATACTTGACACGAAAGTCTCTCTAGGTGACTTGGTTGAGGTCTTGAGAATGTGTCTTTGCTGACAAGGAGGGTGTGTTGACCTTAATTTTTTTGGGTAATTTTTTGGGTCCATCAATCCAGGATTACCTTTTTTTGATGAAACGTAAGAAACCTTGCCGTCAGTATATGCATTCAGAAGGATGCTTAATTTGCTTAATCGGTTTGTCAGCTTCCTCACACAGGCTTGAAGCGTTCAAATGAATGCGGTAATTTGAATGGAAATTACTGACTTAAATTACTGTCAGATGACGCCAATGCGAAGATTAATGTTCTCAATTTATGTGTCGCTTCTAGCATACTAATGGCAATTTGATATGCATTCGAGAAGCTATCAGTCATTCGCTATCTATACACGTGTATGTATGGAACTGAATTCCCAAGAACAGAGGCACACTGTGCTACGATTTCCATCTTATCAGCGTCATTTGGCGAATCATCCCCGTCTCCTGTCACCGCATCATATATCACTCCAATGAATTCAATCTCCCAAACAATTCAACGTAAGATAAACAGACTAACAAATCCACGTTCGATAGCAGTTCGTTCGCTTTTGTTTGCGTCTGACGTAAAGTGATAAGATTACGCGTTGACAGGTTACAATGACAGCAACATAACAACACCACATACTTGGACAACTTACTCAAAACGCCCTTGCACTGCTGTATGCCATGGCGAATGAAAGTGTACTCACGCAAGGGAAAAATGAAGACATTTTCTCCCATCATCTCCGTCGGATGCCGGGTCTGATAAGAAGGTCATAATAAACCAGCCTTCCGCACGGAGCTTGTCACACATACGCACGAACATAGCAATGGAGCGGCCACGCATTCAATCGACAGTAATGGTACATTTCACAAACCATTACCTCACACGTTGTGAGTGTCTTCCACAGACAAACAGACGTGGGCAAACAAACAAGTGCATCACTCGTTCTCAGTTTTCAGATTTTTTGTCGGGAATTCAATCTTCAAAAACGAACGTAAAGACATCCGATCCAACATTTATTTGAAAGTTCCAGTCGGTTTGTCTGTGATTGTTCCTTGATGTTTGCTCCATGTCAGTCATCATTCGCCGGATGTTCGCCCATGACTCGCTCAATTTAGTTCCCTGCTGGACTTGCTTCCACCATCTCGCGTGTCACGGTATCCAGCCAGCGCTTATCACTATCGTCCTCATCATGCGATTCATTTACCAACCCATCTTCCGATTCCGGAAGTGGTGGAGTATTAACCCGGAAAACCCATCCATTGCAGCGCTGGCTTACAGACCACACTCGTCCGAACTGGATACAGTGGGGCTCTAGCTATTTAAGCTCACGAAAAATTATCCTTGAATCATTGCAGTCATTGAACACTTAACAAAAATGCTTTCACACCCTGAGGAGCGGCTCTACGGCAGTTAGCTGAAGTCGGACCTTGACCATAGCCGTATCGGTGGGATATTCATCAGCTCCTTCTTCG
>JASCZW010014203.1:0-23517 GCA_034211315.2 Aedes japonicus | reverse complement strand
TGTGGGCTGTTTTTCCAGGTATTTGTTTGCCGGTACAGTACAGTACATGTGACGGCATTTTAAGCATTCATAATTGATGGCATTATCGCACCCGTGGTTTAGCCAATGCTTTTAAAAATGTAAGTAACGTGCATATTTTATAAGATCTTCAAGTAAACAATCTTACAACAGGATACAAGAAGGTTGAATGAGTTACAAGGAATATCGTTCTAGATACAAGCAGTGAATTCAACTAGCAAAGATGGACTTTTAAACTAAAACCCGTATTTACGAACAAAACTGGGCGCTCGTGAATTTAATTAGGACGTTAAAAAATCTTGTTATGTGGACTGTGCTTCGTAAAAATGAAAATTAGTTAAATGAGTTGGAAAGATCCTTAATTTCACCTTAACCTGACTAAGGTTTATTACTAATTATGTTTTTTATGCGTAAAGTATGATAATTAAATTAAAATGTTTTGAAAATTAGATCCCATCGATAGTTCAATTTCACAGCCTGCCGAACGCTATCAGACCTATCGATATTTTCTCTTCACATCTTTGATTTTAGCAAAAAATTGCTGTCCATTCCTGGAATCCTTTGATGATTGCAAGATATTTTCAATTTCAAAACATTAATGATTTAGGTTTTTACTCATGTGAAAATTCAACAAACATTGGAAGCTGTATAACAGCTGGTTTAACAAAATAATAACCTCTTCTGTGTCTAAGTAGACTGATTTGTTTTGTCTACAAATAAAATACAAGAGTTACAAACGACTCAACATGTGTGTTGTTTTGAAAAGCATTTATAAAACATTTATAAAACAAGCTCTCATCACTGATTCTAAAACAGTGATTTTGGGTGCTACTTGTGAAGCTTTAAGTTGAAGCGTGAAGTACAGGGTGTGGCAGAAAAAAAATGCAAAACATATGTTATTTCAAATCAAATTCTCAACAACTGGAAAATTTAGAAAATAATATCAACACCATTTTCGAGTTCAGTTATCTATATTAGGACCTTTCAAATAAATTTAAAGGATGTGTCCTCCATGTTTATCAGTGACATCTTCAAGACGATACCGGATTCCAGTCATAATTTCAAAACCTCATGGTTTAAATCAGCCATCATTGGATCCGATTTGACGTGTGACATAGATGGTGGATGGAGCTTGTTGCAGAACAATGAATTGTTCCTCAAAAAAGTTAGCTCTTGGGCAGTGATGTCCATATCCTCAGTGTGGTAGAGAGAGATTTTAATTTTTCCAGACACTCGTCCTACCTGAATGAGAGCTCTTCTCTCTTTTTGATAATCACCCTCGTGTTTGTATTGCTAGCCAAAGCGCGTCGTAGAAACCGGAAACTCGAAGACGATAGCGGAAGAAGCAGTAGCATTTTAGAAACCTGCTGCAAATGCCTTGTCAAATCGTAACCTTACTTGCGAATATATCGGCAAAAACGAATGTGAACTTGCTAGGGACATTAACTCGACCAATGCCATTCTAGAACTGTTATCCGGTATGCTGACCATAATTTATCTTCAAGTAAGTTTCATCTAATCGTTCTCAACACCTTCAAATGCCACTTCCGATCCTTAGTTCCACTGAGATGCTTGCTATCCCAACAAACAATCAATCATTTAGTTAACATTATTATGACGATTTAATTCAGCAGCGTCTTGAATAATCTCTGAACTATTTTCGAACACAGCTTTCGTTTAGGCATTATTCACACAAATTTGAAAAAGTATTTAAGCTTTCGCCAAGTTTTTTTTAATTCATTATTAGGGTGACTTTTAACCTCCTGTGCTAGTTCGTCACCTGCTTTCCCCAAGTGTTTTTGGACACTGCTAACTACATATGCTTTAGAAGCAAGTTTTCAGCACTGGTGTTTTGAGTGCAGCGCAGAACTTGAGGGTAATTGTGACCTTTGTTGAGCTAAGTGAGTATTTTTTAAGAATAGTATATTCTCTCCATGTTCATAAAAAATCATGATGAAATTTTTCCTTAAAAAGCTGTGGTGTGTTTTATTGAACTTTTGTTCAAATTTTTCCAGTTCTTAACCAATTTTTTTTTTGCATGAACTTCCATACGATACAGACATATCGATACAGACATACGATACAGACATAAAGTTTAAACGAATCGTCTATATATGGTCAATGTTATATTTTGCACAGTAGCAGAAGTTGAGTTACAATTGATTTTATATTTATAGCGTTGTCTGTAAATAAGCAACATCAGTGCTCAATTAAACCGTCTAAATACTGTTATTAAACGTCTGAATAAGCAAGCTGTACACAAGCTTTGATATTGGATGTTCGGTTTTACTATGCGCATTACTGACGCATTATTCGGATGGGCAATGTAAAGAGTAGCCTGTGAGCTATTTTCTCCAAGCAGTTGACTATAATTTCAACTCTTGAAAACAGATCAATACTTTCTCACTGGCACTAAAACTCATTAACGAAGACATAGGAATTAACTAAATTCAATGAATATCTGTATCATTTATCCAGCATAACTTGAAGTTGAAGAAGAAATGTTGATCAACCAAAATTACGAAAACTTCAGAGGCTTTACTACGGCATTTAAACGACCTAAATTTTAATTGTAGTTTATTTAGCTGAATATTGCTTTGAATTACAGCTATGATTCATATAATATAAGGTTTAATTGGCAAAGCTAGTTAATAGGCGTTGCATTAGAGACATAAGCTGTATTTCAACTAATTGTTCAGTGGTTGAATAAAAGTCAATTAGGGCGCCTGTGTAAAGCTTTGGTATTATTATTCTTCAGCTTATAATTGCATCAGTTGAATAGTGCTGTACATTACAGCTATTAACGGATTTATAAACTTTTATTCATCTCTTTGTTGAACTGTGTAAATTAAAATGCATATAAGTACTAAAGTATGTTATTCAAACAAAATGAAATACATAAATTATTGTTAATATTTCAATTGACAGCATGGTTATTCATTTTATATTTCAGCCAGATTTTTGATTCAGCTACGAAAGCCGTAAGTCAGCTTTAATAAAGCATGTATGCTTATTTCCTGCTTTCGTTTGTTTGTTGGGTATAATCCTGTCAAGTGGTAGTATGCCACTCACGGACATGTTTGAGTAGTTTGCGCGCGATTGATTTAGCCAATTTCAAGGAGCATGTCCAAAATTAATTTTTTGTTCGCGGCTTCCATCTAGGATAACTTCTTAGCAACAAAATGAATCGTGACAATTAAGCAATAAAAAAGAAACATTTCAAAACAAACTGCAGTCAAAACATTAAAGATCCGATCACTAGGAACGCTGCAGTAGAATAAACAGTTTGCCCAGATTTAATATGTGACTTAATGACTCAAGCCTTAGTAGGACCGAAAATAAAAGGAACAAAAGTTGTTATCAATATGCAAATCTGCAATTCCTCTGACATTTTTTGGTAAAATGAACGATATTAGTCATGCATCAAATATTAAATTCTACCTATGCTCATTTTTGATGATGATGATAATGATGATGATGATGATGATTATGAAGTAATTCTACCTTCTATTGTAGCAAGGTAACTTCCCATAGCAGTGGAATAATCTGAAAAACGATTTGATCAGGATTCTATTGTTGGTTTTGATCATCAAGCTTCTGTAGGAAGGGCCAAAAACGTTTGGGTACGCCCGTAAGCAGAAGCACTTTAGTGAAACTCGCGCTTGTAGGGATTAGAATCTCCTTCTAAAAGCAAATTCACACTCACAGCACTAGAATGGAGCCCATTCAGAATAAACTCAATAGATGGGGTCGAAAAGCCCGCCATCGTTCCGCGAAATGTTAACAAAAGAGAGGAAATAGCCTCATGCTCCCTATCCAAATTGTTTCACTTGAGGGCCCTGATGGTCCTTTCCTTTTCCGGTTATATGATATGTTATAAATACTTATTATATTTTGGCGTGGTCTAATGATGTAAATTAAAAGAAAAATATCATATGACACATTGCAATGAAGTGTCCATACTACCTGTAAAGACCTCTGTTGTATCTTTGAAGTAGATATATATATATATTCAATAATTTTATTATTACAAGAAAAAAAAACGCCCACGAGCACCAGACGATGGCTACAAAATGATGATGGTTCCATCAATCTAAACACAATATCATGTTTGTACTTATATACTTATATGTTGAAAATTTACGTTTTCTTGGTCCTGCCTTGAAAATATTTCACGTCTTTCAAATTTTGGAGATCTTCAGATGCTTTCAAACTTTTGACTCGAATCCCAATAAAAAATTTCCCTGGCAGTATGCACAACGCTGGAAATTTCAACGTTTTTTTTAGCGCATGCTAATATAAATTACTAGGGCCACAACAAGTACTTTCACCCTGTATGAAGTTAAAAAATGTGATCCGTATGGCAGCAGGTTAAGCAGGTAAATTCTTATCTAAAACCTGTCCACATTAGATTTCGGACACTAAAATAATCGCAGAAAAAAAAATTACACATTTTTCAACAAAACCGATTGTTTATTTCACAATAATAGACTTATATCTACAGTAGAAGAAACTGTTGATAAAGATGTTAATCCTTCTTTCTGTAAAATGCTCAAACTTTCTGTGGCTTCACCCGCCATCAGGTTCCGTATGGTATCCTCTGATACGCCCGCTGCGCTGTGACGATTCTCCATCTTCTCTTAAAATCATCGAACCATTTGCTTTCTTCTTAGTTTCGAAGAGTGTCTGCCTCACTAGAGCCCAATACTTATCTATTGGGCGAAGTCATGGACAGTTTGGTGGATTGGCTGTTTTTGGCCAGTAAATATCTGACCTATTGTAGGGTATGTGTCCCTTAACTCAGCCTATTACGCAATGATCGATTGCATTTTTTTATCATAATTCATAAAGTTTCTAAGCTGTAAGCGAGATTCAACTAGTTAGACATTTGCAAAGATAAGTTTGATAAGACATTTGGTAGTATGTATCACGAAAAGTTACACAACTCTTTCTATAAAGTCAGAAACATTTGAGGGATATGGATTTAATGTCGGTCTATAGGCACCAAATAGGGTCTATTCGTGGATGCAACTTCGTCCCATTCGATAGAGTTATTACTAAAAACAGTCTTTGTACGGTTTTTTTTTTTCTAATTTTATGAATTAAGGCATTGCTAGCTGTATTTGATTTACTTAATACAACATTTCACAAAACAAACTAAAGTAAAACTGCCTCGAAACACTTAAGTGATGTTCATATATGATTTATCAGCCATTTAATAATGAAAACATTATAATTCACTATACAATGATTTTGTTCCTTCGGTTTGTGTTAAGATGAGCCACTTGAAAGTAAACAACTTCAAATTCATGCATTTCCACTTGAAATTTTACCAATAACAACCTTTCTACTTTACCTTTAGCTGAATAAATGGCATATTTACCACATTGGCCGAATGAAGGGGCTAGGCTTACCATACACAGAAAAAAATAAATAATTTTAACAAGCGCGTAAAATTTCCCCTCGTGTAATTCCAAGCCAAAAGAGCGTAAACAACGATATTGTTTGCAATCTTTAATACAACTGGCTAGATTTAGGCGTTATCTGGTTTAAATTTACATGAAATATTCCATTTTTTTTTCCAAATCTAGCATTCCCTTTATGTGCATTAGATAACGCAGAAAATTCAGTGTTTCTTTTTATCTGTGTACCTTATACCATTCCAGAACGGATTTCGCATAGCGACAAGAGGCCGAATCAGGCCAAAACAAAGCTGGGTGTCGCGTCTTCTGATAAACGGTACACTTTAAGAATCAAAATCACATAAATGGATTAAATTTCACCCATTTCCCAAAAAGGGAGTCAACCCATTAAACAGGTAAACTCGACTTACCCATTTATGAGTATATGGCGTAAATATCAGGTAATGCGTATTTCTTACCCATCTCTAAAAATGAAAATTTTGTTCAAAATGGGTAAACAAATATCCATTATCTAACATTTGCGCGATCAACTCAATAATGGGTAAATCGAGCTTATGGATACTCTCTTTTTTGTTAAATGCGTAAAATTTTACCCTTAAAGGGTTTTTGATTCCTACCGAATCAAAGAAAAAACGCCAGCAACAATTTTACGAAACTTAAACTTTCTTGCTGATCATAGAGTCACACAATTTACAAATAATGCTTACGGCCCGTTCGAAAGTTATAGTTTAACATGAATTTTGAGCTCATCAACGTAGCCTTGGATGAAAGCATCGTAGCCCGGCACTGGACATTTCAAACTGCAATATAACACCTTGTCCTAACTACCCTACAGCCTCTCGAGCAATGCATTGTCCAGCTTGTTATTGAGTTCATCCATTTGTAAAAATCAGGAACATGAAAGGGGTCAACTCGTAGACAATCACTTCTGGGAAACTGATGAGAGGTAAGATAGATGGTTGATGGCAGGAGCAAACAAAAGAAAATTTTAAATGTTTTCAGAACACATCTATATTTAAAAAAATACCCTTATATTTTTCAATAGCAAATTATCCAAATGGGTAATATTTAGCCCATTTTCGTGTTTTTTATTTACCCATTTTACCCATTTTGACCCACATTCTTATTGATAGTGACGGTAGAGACGAAACTTTTAAATTTTCGACCACAACTACAAATGGTCTGCCAAATCAAATACTTCATCGGGAATTTGGACACCTTCTGTATCCGGAAACGCTTGGCAACGGCGTATCTTTGCATTGCGGTATAAAAAGTCACACCCGAAAGCTGTTTAAAGTCTCCAAGTACGTATGTTTTGTCGTCCATTATGAAACAAGTAAATGTTTGTTAAAAATTGGTGTAAAGCTCCTTATCACGACTTTTTGCAGTGAAATTTTGCTTGTCATCACTGTTACGCACCTTTTTACTTGGAAACCCTGCAGTCCTTGCCTCTGTTTCATTTTTTGTACGTATGATTTTGACTTCCCAACTTTGCGAGCCACATTTCGCACGGAAAGATTGGAATTTTGCTTAATAATGGCTACCACCTTCTTCTCCATTTTTCGGAAGCATTCATTTCTATTTGGTCCTCTTCCAACCTTCCGATCCACAGTCAAGCACTGGTCAAATGATTTGCAAACACAAAACACGGTACTTTTCGATAATGTTAGTTTCTCGGCAAAATCGCGTACCGACAAATTCGGATTTTGCTGCCGTTTGTACAAAACCAGGCCATTGACAAGCCTATATCAATAGCAGTGGTTGACAGTAGACAGGATGTCTTGGGCTCAAATTGATTTGGGCCCGCTGTCAACTGTCAAATAGAAGTGTAATCATTTGTTTTGGTTGTTTGTTTTGATGTTCAACACCACAGAAAGCGATCTTTCTGCTTTGTATGACGTGCCCAACGAAAGCGAGCAACAACAGACACAACTTACAATGTTCACATTATTTTGACAGCTCAGCTTGCTGAGATGTTGTCTACGTGAAAAAGTGGTCCTTGTCATAGGCCTGTACAAAACGCGTTTGCGCACTTCCACTTGAATCGACGCCATTTCACTGAATGTATCAAGAATGTAAACATGTTGCTCCACGAAATAAAGTGGAGAGTTTCAGCTGTTATATAGGTGAACCATTTCAGCGATCCGTGATTTAATTAAAAATCTACACTGAAAGAAAAGTGTCCTAAATTTAACGTGGACAGGCTTTAGCTCTCCTTGCGTAAAACGTTTCTTATCTCATATTGCGTAAAGTAATGATAACAGCTATCGATCGGCATTTCTTTTGAACGATATCGATCGTGTTTTGTTTATCTCTTCTCAATGGACAGAGAACAAGCCAATTAAATACAACAGCGACATGTTTGTACTAACTGTATTTTATATGGGATGTTCTACGGTTTGTTATAGTGGAGTTCATTCCGAAAGCCCAAGTGACTCCTGCCAGTAATAAAATACAATTATTTTCTTTATAGGAAACTGACACGATTGCTCAAAGTAAAGTAATTATTGAAATTCAACATGTTTTCTTGAAATTCCAATGACTTTAAGAAAAAAAAAAAAAGAACAAAATAAACGAGCAAACTTCAAAGACCTGTCCTCCACAATCACCCCGAACCGGAACTTCTATCCAACCGGTTGAAACACAGCCGAGAACCACTCGCATTGTTTGCCGGCTCCACCAGCCGCCGAGAAGCTCTCGTCGAAATTAACTTCCAATTGGATAATTCCAATTTGTTGCACCGAAAATAATCGAAAGCCCATTTATTTTCCAATTATTACCGCCATTTATCATCATATAGGCAATTTAGTTTTTCACTCCGTCCTCTTTGTATATAATTTCCGAACGCGTCCCCCGTCCCACGCAGTCGAGAGGGAAAGTGACCGCCGCGACGTCCGACGGGCCCAGAGATAGGCGCGCAGACGGACACCAGAACGAAGTCATTTCCGGATGCGTTTTTGTGTGATTGTGTCAGGAAGGGTGGATGCGCTCTTCTTTTTTTTTTCATTAACATTTTTGCCCACCCCCTCGGCCGCACGCACTATTTTCGAAAAGGCCATAGTCTGGGCAGTAGGTTATTTATTTAAATTTTCATTTATTTGCTTATCGTTTATTTATGTCCGGACCACTCGCGGCTATTTGGCTTCAAACTATTTCGGTTTTTTTTTCGGCTCGGGTTTGATGGAATCGTGCGCCGGGAGTGACGAAAATCAATTTACGATCCAAGGGAAACGGATTAAATTGACCTCCTTTGTTCGGAGCTCATTGATTTTCAAACGCGTCATGAGTGAATTGTAAAATGACAATAATTACTTTTAATACAAGCTTTTTTTTTGCCAAGCCGATGATGGGGCGCGTGCAATTGATGCTTCTGTTATCCCGGTGCCCGTGAAGCGTCAAATTACGTGTGTAATCGGTGATAGCGTGTGACCCCTGCATATTTTTTTTTTTCAATCGACGATGATGATTCACTTGAACATCGGTAAGCCTGAGCAGATTTTCGGATTATTCAAGCAACATATTTTGATGCAATTTAAAAAGAAATCAGTCCGCTCCCTCTCACTTTAACTCGGTGACCACGTCAGCCCAACTAACGTGACATGTGACTGACATGATAGAATAAATAAGAAAACCATATTGACACGGATGGTTGATTGGCCCCGAAGTGTATGTGTGTCCCCGGTCGATAAGGGTAAGCCGGTCACTTTTTTTCGCCTTTCTCCCTGTGGAGAACAACGGGTTGCCCGATCAAATATGTATGATTGGTTCCTCCCCATCCTTGCTGGACACTACTACATCACGAACGGAGCGAGGAAAAAAAAAAACGCCAAGATAAATATTTAAACGACCACATCATAAACGCAAACTAGCCATCAGTGTTCTCGGAAATATGAAGGATATCCTGCTGCCAACGTCGACGCTACCGACGACGCGACGTCCCTCGAGGATCTGCAGACAGACGGAGGGTGGAAAATTTGTTATCTTTAGTAGATCCTGATGATGATGATGATGATGATAGTTTGTATTTTTGTACCCATGCCACCCTTTTTTACGCAATTACCGAACCGAAGCCAGCAGTCATTCGTCGTTCGATTATTGATTAGATTGAGTTGGCCCCTGTTCATCGACTTCATTGGTATTATCGCAACGCTTCCTGGCTTCAGTCTCAGCGCCACGGTGGAAGCGGAAGCGAAAACTAAAACCCGTCATGATAACTGCTCAGTCGCTGGTGTTTTGTTTGGCCAGCCGATAGATAACGCTTCCGACGACTGACTTATGGGAGGAATCGATTTTCCCCCCCGAACCGAAACATCAAACCCCTCAATCGAATTGATTCGGAAAATGTAAGCGAAGGAAAACAATTGCCAAATCCGCGCTCCACCTGGGCGGAAAATTCAATCAACTAAGAATACACTCTTTGTCTTGCACTGACATTGACGGATTTCAATGTAGGAGGGAGGCGGGGCAAAAACAGACAGAGAGTGGAATGTTGGCATTGGCAAGCCGTAAACATTAGCTTGCTGCCAAATTTGGTTCGTTGTGGATTCGGTCATAGAATCGGCTGTTTTTTGGCGGTTAGCTAACCAAAATTTTATATTATTATAAACATTAATCACTAGCTAGTTAAATTGGAAAAATAACTGATCTCTCATCAACTGACTTGACGCGCAACAGTGAACTCCGATTAATTGTCTCACCCGACTCCGGAAGTTACGCGGGATTTCATGGCAAAATCGGATTGAAATTTTCCAGTTGTTTTGCACAAATTTTCAGTGAAAATCACGATAATTTTTTCAGCAGATAATTGAAAACACGACCAGTGAATCCAACAAGAAGAGTTACGCTTGTCATAGGTGTCACTGGGGTAAACATAGCTCTTTAATTTTTTTGGTAATTGCTTGTCCATATTAAAGCTTCAAAAAAAGACGTGTATTAGGGTAGGGAACGGCTTGATCAGGGGTCACTATTTTAATCAGTTGTTAGGAACTAGGTCTAAAACTCCTACATTTCCCAAATTAATTAACTTTTAATGATACGATATTTTGGGAAAATAGCTGCGAAGGTCGCCAGAATTAGCCGAATTTATTAACTTTATTGCAGAGATAGAGAGAGAGTTATAAATTCCTACGAAAATACACAGATTTAATGTTCAGGCAATCGACTTGTTTTATAACAAAGAAAACTTACTTTTAGTAATTCGCTACACTCCTGAACATATGAAATATTTCATGAGCATCTATACTGCCCGTGCAACTGCAGCCGTGATGTGGTTAAGTAATACAGTTCAATTAGAATATGAGAATCATGTTCTGAATGTGTGTTTCTATCCTGTTTTCTAGGCAAATAATGATAGTTGAAGATAGTAGATGCTGGTAATTGTTCTCGCTGCTTTCTAGAGAAATTTTGGCTGTTTCAAAAGGAATGATATGTTCACTAATCGAAAACAAATTCACGTCTAAATCGAGGGAACTTTCTTACCTAATTGGTATTAATAGATAGTCAACTAATTTAAGTATAACAGCTAGATAGTTTAAGGTTTAACAGTTCAATTTAGTTTGATTTAAGTATAATTTAAGCACTAATTTTAAGAAGTATAATTTCCGAACACAACTTTTTTCTAAATACACGTTTACGGTTTTTTGCCAGATCATGACAGATTACGACTGTTCATCGATGACTGGACGTGTCATGCGATGGTAGTCGTCCTGGGTAGCACGGTGGAAGGCAAAACACAATGGGCTCGCTGATCGACGGGCGCACTTACACGATCATAAGCTCTTTCTATCGATACATAAACCATGATTGATTACCAATTTATTACTGTCATTTTGAAGATTTAAAGTACATCGTCTCGAAAACCATCAGTTTCTTACCAGCTGAAGAAGTTCGCTAAAATTTTGCCATTGTGTATTTTGCATTTAATCGCGTGTACCAGAAGAGCATGTCTTCGTCAGCTCTCTCTCTCTCTCTCTCTCTCTCTCTCTCTCTCTCTCTCTCTCTCTCTCTCTCTCTCTCTCTCTCACAGCTAGTCTTGTTGCCAGAATGTGATGTTGAACAATGAGGTAAATTTATTACATATTTAGATAATCTGAAATCACTATTTATTTCATGTTTCTTCCAGACATTAGAGGTTGATCTTTGCTTATAATTATCTGGCACTATCACATGCAATTAAAAAAAAACGATAAATAATACTTCGCTGTTGAGCGGCAGCTATGGCATCACTGTTGCGTTCGAGAAAGCCCATGTTTCCTCTCTTCTTTGTTAACCATGAAAATAGCGCACCGGTATGGATCATTGCACGATGGCGTCATCAATGCTCTTTTTTACAGTTCAGGGAGCTTGTTTACGTGGACTTAAACTATATTCGCTAAGATCGGTTTGAGATTTTATGCTCTAAATGTATCACGATTAAAGTAAAATGGCAGAAAAACAGACACTAGGGCTTATTTTCACATCATTTCCTGAATCATATCCTACAGAATCCGGAAAAAGCCAACGAAAAATTTTGTTTGAGCGGTTCAAATTACAACACTTTGTAAACAAGGTCCCTGAACTGTCAAAAAAGTGAGGTTAATACATTCCGTGCAATGATCTATTCTAACGTGAAGTCTGCTGTCTCTTGCATTTGTTTGTTTTTAAACGAGGCATTCCGTTTGTGGTCACAGTCACTTTGACTAACATTTGCGTAAGAGAAAATTAAATAAGAAATACACATTGTCAATATAAAGATCAATGACAAACTAAAAGTTCGGTCATGTACGGCTGTCTCATAACCTGCTAGTAGACGAGTTTGTGATCGTAGCAATCGACATGTTTTGGTTGATTGAAACGAAGGAGCGGGTTGAAGAAATTGACGTTTGCAGCAAAGCGTGAACTGGCCTATTTAATTTTGCCTTCGCATACAGCCACGTAACTGCACTCCTACAATATTGATAATTTACGTACAGATTACGGTCCCTGCAATTGTGAAATTTAATCCATGGCTATGAAATTGTCTGAGTCTAATGCTCGTTGCTGAAGGTATCTGCCAATAGACCAGAAGTAAGCTGAGGGATTAACGTCTAAATATAGGCAGTTCTAATAATAGAAAACATACAGCTTCATCAAATGTCTCAAGTGCTGAAAAAACTGCCTAAAACCCGTTCCGTACCCTATAAGGATCGACCCCAAATGATTTCTCCATCAATTTCTTTAAATATTTTTTTTCTAATTTTTTCAAATAATTTCCCGCTTTTCTCAGATATTTCATTCAATTCCTCCTGGCGTGTCTTTAGGGATTCTTCAGTAGTTTTTAGGCATTCTTCCACGGATTCTTTCAGGAGTTTCTTCTGTAATTTTGTAGGCAGTTTTTCAAAACTTTATTGTGATGAAATGATGATTTTGGAGGAAGTTTTGTGATTCATAAGAAATCCCTGAAGGACATCCGAAAGAACTATACAAAAACTATAAGATAATTTCTGAAGTAGTTCTTGGAGAAAATCTTGATTTATTGGAGAATTTTTTTTATTTTTGTATGAATTCCATAATCTCATACAGGGTGTTCGGTTCCTTAGTGCAAATATTTTAAGGGGCGATAGAAGATCATATTTGAAGAAACAAATTGTTCTATGCATATGATCAAATCTCAAAAATCACTGAGTTATTGAACTTTTTCTGTTTTGGTCTATGCTTGCCAGAAATTGGCTCTAACTCTAAAACTATGCCATTAAACACAAAACTGTTACCTGTATCGGATAGTTTGGTAAATTTCCAACTTAATAATGTCCCTTTTACTTTAAGTAAGTTGCATTTAGACACATTTCAGGGATAAACGAATCTAAAACTTTTGTTTTTCTACGGATTTTCCCTTATTATTTCAAAAAATACGTAATGAATTTTATTGTTTTGTCTAACCAAAAGATGCCTCTCAAACTGTTCTACAACTCTCTCTTTGACACCAACTTTCTATCTTGTTTAGTTTTGTCGCAATTTTGTACTAAACACATCTGGTTGGGTCGTTAATCAACGGTTGCGTAAAACACTAATTCAACCCACCGTGCGTTGCTGTTGACGTCTGTTTGCAGCGCGCATAGCACACTTGATCGCCACGTGGAGTGACGGTATGAAAGAAGAAAAATCTAAACAGAAACTTACAGCTGGCAGAAAACAAACTTGTATTCTCCAGAAGAGCTGGCGGATATTCATCTCTGTTACGGTTTTGCCAACTGTGTGGCAACGACAGCCCAACAAGAATATGGACGCAGATTTCTCAACCGTCGACTTCCAAACGCAAGTATGTAAAAATAATACAAGTATGTAAGATGTTTAGTTTGTAAACATTACGTTGAGACAGGAACCTTCACGTCTACACACCGTCGGTTCCGGAATGGAACGTTATTTTGGACTGCAACTCAAGCCGACCAGCCCCGCCGGTCGCTGACGCCGGCCATGGAGGAGAGAATTTTAAGAACTGTGAGAAACGATCCCAAAACCAGTACAAGGCGAGTTGCAGCTCAGTTACCGGTCTCTCATTGGAGCGTATGGAACGTTTTAAACAAAGAGAATATGCATCCGTTTCATACGCTGCAAGTTCAGGAGCTTCTGGAAAGAGATAAACCACTCCGGCTTGAGTTCAGCAGGATTATGACAGCGAAAAGGGATGAGGATGCATTTTTCTCGAAAAGCATCCTTTGGACGGACGAGTGCACCTTTACCTGTGCAGGATACTTCAATACCCACAATGACCGCACGTGGGCAGTTGAAAACCCAAGAGTGGTCAAAGTAAAAAGAACACAGTACCGGTTTTCCGTTAATGTATGGGCCGGTATAATTGACCGACAGCTCATCGGGCCGTACATTATCGAAGGTTCGCTAAACAGTGTGAAGTATTTGGAATTTTTAGAGAACGAGCTTCCAATCTTGCTGGAGGATGTCCCACTTGCTGTGAGACGGCGCTTGGTGTTTCAACAGGACGGAGCCCCACCTCATTCCACAAATGCGGTAAGACATTTTCTGAACGCCAACTTTCGGGAACCGAGGATTGGACGAAATGGGCCGATTCATTGGCCCCCAAGGAGTCCGGATTTGACTCCCTTGGACTTCTTTTTATGGCGGTGCATGAAGGAAGAGGTTTATTCGGTGACAATCAATACTTGCGATCAGCTAATTGACCGAATTGTTATTGCTGCCCGAAAGATACAAGAGAAAATAAAAAATATTAACCTTGTGGAAGAGACCGGAAGGAGGATCATGTACTGCATCCAAGAAAATGGAGGACACATTGAGCAACTATTGAAATCTATATATATAAAAATGAAATGCTGTCCGTTCGTGACAGCATAACTCACGAACGACACGATGGAATTACTTGATTTCTTTTTCATTTGATTCGTCTTAAATCCCAACAGGTTTTTGAAATAAAAAATGTACGAAATTTTTTCGGGAAATTAAAAAAATCATTTAAATTAAATTTTCACTTTGTATGGAAATATCATAATAGAAAACAACAAGCCCATCCATCGAGTTGGAAGGAGAAACCGTTGGAAAATTTTATAATGGCGTCTTAATTAACAAAAAAAGGACGAGAGAGGAGCGAATCTCTCATTGTTATTTAGGACTTTTTGATAAATTATGCGAAAAACGATAATACACTGGAGTCGTTTATTATGCGAGTTTTTTTTTACGTGGTGTTCAGAATTCACGCGAGGAGATACCGTTCACTTAGATTTTGTCATTAACGCGTTTAAATAATCCTTATGTTGCTTTTTACGAGGTTTTCGTAAATTACGGGTTTGTACGTGATTTCTAGGAGTTACTCAGTTGTTTTTAAAGATATTTTTTTTCAGCGCACTCATTCCTGCGTAAAAAGCAACCTCACCCAAGTAACATTGCCAAAACCATCCAGCTTTACTAAGTTTTACTAAAGTTTTATGAATGCCACCAGAAATCAATTCGGTTTTATTATGGCAGCAAGATATGCCAATAGGTTTCAAATTTTAGTCAGGTTTATAAGAACCTACACAGCTTCTTTACAACAATCTTAAAACCTTGACTTCTAAAATTCCTTTTATCCCTATCAAAGTTTTTAATTTGACTTTGCAAAATCATAAAGTGCTATTTTGAAATGCCGTTTTAGGACTCATTCATATTATTTTATAATGGTCAAAAGCATTTTAAAACCATTTTGCTTCCAGTAAATGCATTAAACGGCTAATTGGCATTTTGAAAAGCTACCAAGCGACCAGATAGTTTTATAGTAACCATTGCTAAGATAAATTGGATTATTGGCAAAACTGTGATTTCTTGCAATCGCCATATTGGAATGAATGAAATAATTGAAATGTGGAAAAATAAATACACTAAATTTTAAATGTCATACAATTGAACTGTAGATCTGAGGAAAATTTCGGTATTCGTTTAGATAACCTTATTGAATTCCATCAATTTTCAGAAGTTTCTTGATTAATTTATCGAATATATTTCTTTCAATTTTGTTTTTGTTGTTGTAAACTCGCATAATTTCCGATGCGCATTAATTTTCAGCTCTTATCATGCCAATATTCACCATACAATTAAATGCGCATACGATTTGGAGCATGATATGCTAAACAAAAAAACTCAATTTGTTTTATATATTTTGCTTTCAAACATAATTTCCCGCAACACTTGAGCTTTTTTCTTAGCCATTATTTACTGTTGAATGAATCAGAAGTGCAGAGAATCGAACAATGTAGAACAACAAAAACCAACCACGACATCACCGTGAAGTTTGACAGCTGTGGCCATTCGGCATTATCTTTCATAATAACATCTTTCACTAGAACATTTTCAAAATCTTTATGGTCTTGGAAAGGTTTTATTAATTTGTTTTCACAACCGTCTAAGGAGTGGGCCACTTTGTAAACATTTCAGCTTTAAAGATGCATAGAGGAGGTGTTGGTGGACAAAACAGTTTTGAATGTAGTTTCATCAACAAAGCCGGGAGGAGTGCTATAAGGCTGGTATAGAAGTGAATTTCTAGGTTTTTTTTTTTTCATTAGGGCGAATCTACAATTGAGAGATTCTCTCGGGCTCGCTCTTTTTCATTCATTACAGCGCCATTATAAAACTTACGAGGCATTCTTTAGTACAGATCGAAACACAACAGTGCTGGCTAGCATACTGTACAAATAGTAGAATGAAAAACGCAAAGGTGATAGGTTTATAAATGAAAGAGAGCGAGCCCGGAGAGAATATCTCAATTGTAGATTCGCCCTAATGAAAAAAACCCCTAGAATTGTTACTTGGGCAGTGTAAACGTGTAGGTTCACATATAAATTGAAACGTTTGTATTGGTGATATCTCGCAGCGAGATGTAAATAGGAGTGAAGTTCGATGGAGAATGAGAGTATTAGTTTTTGTATTCTATGTTGAACTGACAGGTGTATAATAACATTTTTGTTTATTTTAGTATCGTTCACTGTAAGATTAATATTGCATCAGGAAAGTGAAAACGAACATATTACTAGAAATTTAGAAGAAACTAATTATGTTGCAATTTCAATTTCAATTAGTATTATTGTGCAATGCCTCCTACTAGACCAAGAAATATTGGTCGCTGCAGTCGCACGACTGTTAGCGCAGCAAAATCTTGAATGAGACGTTCAGCATGCAACTCAAAATGACTTGGATCGACAACGAATGGCACGGGCTGTTGTTGGGTCAAGAAGAGAGAGCAGGTCGAAATACAAGCGATAGAAAGAAGCGTAATCGGGAAGTACCAGAAAGATCTGGTGACAATCGTACCCAAAATAACATCACTAAACGACTACGACAGCAAACCTACATTCTGCAAAATCTTCAACGTGCTGCATTTCAATATGATCCTTTGATTAATTTCAGTGCGGATATATCAATCGCCATTGAATCAATGAGTGAAGTTTGTTCTCATTGTAATGCATTGTAGCTCCCAAATGAAACACCAAATGAATTGTGTTGTGCAAGTGGCAAAGTTAAAGTAACGCCACTAAATCCACCACCAGAGCTTGCGCTCATTGGTGTCTGGATCAGGAAGTGATTCTAAACATATTCTGCAGAACATCCAGAGTTATAATGGTTGTTTTCAAATGACTTCGTTTGGGGAAACGAACATAATAAGAGAACAGTTCATGCCAACACCTATGGTAATATCTATAATGTTATATAAGTTTTCTTGGACATTAAACCTTACCTTACAGCAACATATTTTGATAAAATCATCACACAACAGTAAGAAATTAACTCTAAATAAATGGAATTAAAACATATTGCAAATAAACTATTACATTTATAACTCCTTCTCCAATTTTCCATTTAGTAATTTAATTATGGGCAGGACAACGTCTGCCGGGCCAGCTAGTAAATTTATAAAAGAAACGAAGATCAGTGTTTTAATTTGAATAATCATTGGAAAATACCTAATTAGTTCAATGTACAATGGTATCGAGAAAAAAAGGACATTTTCAATTTTCATCATGCGTTCAATTGAACCGTCCGCAGCATTGTTTTTTTTTGTCACACTTTTTATACCGTCACTACACGTAGCGATCAAGTGTGCTCAGCGCGCTGCAAACAGACGTCAACAGCAATGCACGGTGGGGTAGAATTCGTGTTTTACGCAACCGTTGATTAACGACCCAACCAGATGTGTTTAGTACGAAATTACGACAAAATAAACAAGATAGAAAGTTGGTGTCAAAGAGAGAGTTGTAGAGCGGTATGAGAGGCATCTTTTGGTTAGACAAAACAATAAACTTTATTACGTATTTTTTTAAATAATAAGGGAAAATTCGTAGAAAAACACAAGTTTTAGACTCGTTTATCCCTAAAATGTGCCTAAATTCAACTTACTTCAACTTACTTACTTACTTAAAAAGGACACTTTTAAGTAGGAAATTTCCCAAACTATCCTGAGAAGTGTTGTGTTCAATGGCATAGTTTTAGAGTTAGAGCCAATTTCTGGCAAGCATAGGCCAAAACAGAAAAAGTTTACTAACTCAGTGATTTTTGAGATTTGATCATATGCAGATAGAACCCATTTTTTCTTCAAATATGATCTTCTATCACCCCTTAAATTATTTGCACTAAGGAACCGAACACCCTGTATATTCATCAAGTAATAGTTTATAGGAACACCAAAACTATGAAGTGATAGCTCATAGTTATGACTTACAAGCGATAGTTTAACGCTATGAAATAGAGCTGTGCCCGTTGTCATGTGCACACTCTAGTGATAGTTTCTATGTATTAGAAATAGGCTATGAACTATTGCATCCGGACGGAATAGTTCATAGTTCGTTGGTCGAAGTTTTTTAACAGTTCGTTTAATCTATATTCAAGAATCAAGAATCACTCCTAAGTCTCTTATTTTGTTGCATCTTTCAATTAACAGATTTCCTAGATTAAACGTGAAACACGTTGAGTAAATTTTCCTGAATATGAATAACTATACAAGCCACAGTGGTACATGAGCGTCTTTCATACGTCAATTTTTGCCTGTTGAAGTGGCGGACTTGTTCCGTTGCTACAACCTATCCCGCGTGGGATGTTAGGCAAGAATTGACGTCCATGGTTCGAATACCACTGGACACATGCCCTTTTGCTCAATTTCCTAAATTAAAACACCTGTTCTATTTCCAACCTGCCGCACACTGACGGAACTATCAATACTTTCTCTTCATATCTTCATATCTTCTATTCATATTTTCTAGCCAAAAACATTAATGTTCACTCTTGATACCTCATGGTGATGAGCGAACATCTCCTTCTACATCAGTTCGTTTAATGTGTTTTGCTTGTTTGTTTTTTCGCGGTTTTTTTTTAAAGCAAAAATGGACCAGGAAAAGAAATTCCTCTTGATTAAGGGGTGATTCAAAAATGACGTCCATCAAATTTCAGGTTTTTGACCCCCTCCCCCTCTGTCACACTTTGTCACAAATATTATCACCCCCCTTGGACGTCTCACTTCTGCAAAAAAGAATAATATATGCATATTGGTTTTGTCAATTTCAATAATAACGTGAATCATTTACATAATTACATGTGTAAAGTTCTTCTGTCGGACGTGATAAGTGAAGTGTGTTTTGATGGAAATAACTGGCAGAGATAAATCAAGAGTATTCGTAATAGATGGACAAAACATATCGTATGACATGTTTTCTTCTGCAAAAACGTAGTTTTTTAAATATATTTTTTAAACTGCACTCATTTGAGAAACATATCAGTTTTGATTTGAAATAATCTTAGTAGAAAAGTTTAATGATTCTTAAAAGCTAAATTGAAAACTTTAATGATTCTAATTCAGAAATGCCTATTCAATTAATAATTTCATTGTACATTTTTATTACTCTTGATAAATATAAATGGTGCGATAGTTTTTGAAGATCCAAAAACAATGCTTTATTAAAATATGCTGATCCGTAGCTTTCTCTTCTAGATCACATCGGTATGAGTGGTTTACATTAACATCTTTACAAACCATCGAAACTAACTAGATTACAATGGATAAAATTTAATAAATTGGGAGTTTTAGTTGAGTTTATAACATTTTTAGTTTTTCCAATAATACTTACTTTAAAAGCTTTAACTCATGAACCACGCCTCTAAAATGCACTTACACATCTATGAGATAACCTCAGGTCTAATGTGGAAACCGTTTTTTCCTCACTTTGTGCATAAGTAACAGATTTTTGAGCAAAAGTTACCCCATAATCGGACAAAATCTGGTTCTGAACACCAGTGACTGATCGCAGTTCAGACTCAGGTGAATAATTTATGTTTGCAGTGCAAACTTTGTAAAACATAAATTGAGTTGTAAAACGTGCTTGAGTATTTTCTTAATCAACAGAAAAAAAGGTCTGGAAAGATATTTTACACAACATTATTTCACGGTTAAGGAAAAATTGTTCGGAACAACCAGAAAAACACCGTTTGTTTGTCGAAAAAGTCAAACCAACATTTGTGCGATTGAAAATTTTGATATATCAATATTGAATGTTTATCCATTCTCGAGATATGGAAAATTATATGGAAATATACGTAATTTTTCTTGTAGCGCAAAGGCATCATGACTCGTAAAAAAAGTTCTGAAAAATCTATGAAATTACTCATAAGTCCAAAAAAGAATATGATCAGAAAGTGGAAAAGAAATGGAATCATGAATATTCCAACAGAAATAATTGTTTTTGATTGCAAAATTTGATTTTAAGAACCATACAAACTTGAAAGTGTGAGTTTTTTGTTTTTGAAATACATCGAGGATTTTCGAGATCTACCTTGAAACAGTCTGGGAAATTCCACTGAAATTCTTATACCGGGAGATCAAAATGATCCCACATTGACATGGTTTCAAGAAATCAATATTTCAATTTTGTGGGCAATTTTCTGTATAGACGATGTTATTTTTCGATTTTCCTGAGCCCTAGAAACTTTTGTGTAAAAATTTGCCATTGCATAATTTTTCAGCTTGCTGAGATAATTTAAAGCATTTTCCACCACAAAAATGTTTTTCTAAGACGATCAGTTCTCGAATTAGTTCTTTATATCACAATTTGCAAAATTGTAAAAAAATTCATAAAAATTTTTTTCATACCTCAAAAAAGAGAGAATACTCCTTTTTTTAGAAAATTTCCCATACAGGAGTTGGAATCAAAATTCCCGACCGTTTCTCCCAACGTTGAAATTGTGTGAAACACAGATCCTTACTTTTTATTGCCAAAAAGAAAATTTCAAGCACTTTTTTGATTCCTTAATTATACACTTTTTAAAGTAGCAGGTTCTTCCTGACCCCACTATCCCCCATCCTGACGCACTGATCCCATATCCTAGAAAATCAAGATTTCAAGATTTATGATATTTTTTTGAGTAACTTTAAAAATAGAATATGCTAACTGAACAGAAAAGTTTGCTCAGGCACGTATTTATTTTTACTACCTAATGCTGTTAGAAGGCTATAGGAAAGATATTTTTACAGTCACTTCCAAATTCTCAACGTCACCTTCTATGCCCAGCAACTAACGGCCTGTTCCAGAAAGCATAAGCACACCTTATTTAGAACGGTCATTTAAATACAATGAAATATTTCCTGGCCATGTTTTGGTTATGCGTCCTTTTGTTTGGCACATTTCTGAATGACATAGCACCAAAAAGTGCTCAGTTTTGTGTTATCTATCAAACAAGCAGCGGTCTCCGGAACAACGAAAAGCATCGTGCACGATGGTGCACTGTGGCGAGACTTCTCCTTGTAGTACCATTGGCAAGGAAGAGGGTGTGCCGGCATCGGAGCGATTACGATCTGGCGATTCTAAAAACATAGGGAGTCAGTGTACGTTTGAAGATGCGCCGTGAAGAGTGGTCGAAGACCGGTCCTAAAAGGCAGATACGGTCAAAATTTGGTCAAGGGAAAACGCGTGTAAATCGGTGAAATCGTTTATTTAAAAAATCAAATTAAATTTCTTTTTCAAGTTCAATTAGTATAAAATTCAGGAAAAATATTCAGTTAGGCTTCCGCTTTTCCAAATCCGAATTGCCGGGCCTTACGCTTGACCCCTGCCATCAGATTTTGTACAGCCACCTTGTCCACCTTCTTCGCCGCAGAAAGCCAGTTTGCCTTGAACTGCTGCTCGTCCTTAGCAGTTTTTTGGTCTTCTTTAGGTTCCGCTTGACAATAGCCCAGTATTTCTCAATTGGGCGGAGCTCTGGCGTGTTGGGAGGGTTCTTGTCCTTGGGAACCACCTGCACGTTGTTGGCGGCGTACCACTCCATGGCCTTTTTACCGTAATGGCAAGATGCCAAATCCGGCCAAAACAGTACGGAACAACCGTGTTTCTTCAGGAAAGGCAGCAGACGTTTATTCAAACACTCTTTCACGTAAATTTCTTGGTTGACAGTCCCGGAAGCTATGAAAATGCTGCTTTTCAAGCCACAGGTACAGATGGCTTGCCAAACCAGATATTTCTTTGCGAACTTTGACAGTTTCGTGTGCTTGAAAATATCTGCTACCTTTCCCTTCCTTTTGCCGTATAAACTCCTGTCCCGGAAGCTGCTTGTAGTCGGCTTTGACGTAGGTTTCGTCGTCCATTACCACGCAGTCAAACTTCGTCAGCATCGTCGTGTACAGCCTCCGGGATCGCGCTTTGGCCGTCGTATTTTTGTTTATCATCGCGATTTGGAGTCACTACCTTCTTGTAAGTCGATAGTCCGGCTCGTTTTTTGGCTCGATGCACGGTTGTAGACGATACACCCAGCTTATTTGCGGCATCTCGGAGAGATAGGTTAGGTTTCGCTTGAAACTACCGGCAACTCTCTTTGTCGTCTCAGCGGCTTCCGGTTTTCGATTTCCCCCGATCCAGACTTCCTGGCTGTCGACAAACGTTCCCAAACACTTTAATTACATTTGTAACGGTTGATTTGGCAACTTTAGCTGATTTTGCCAACTTTGCGTGCGAGTAGCTCGGATTTTCGCGATGCGCGAGCAAAATTTTGATACGCTGCTCTTCTTGCTTGGACGGCATTTTGACAACTGAAGAGTGAATTCCAAAAATCAAAATAGGAGCAACATTCTACACAACACACACCTTCAAAATGAGGGTGTTCAGGTTTTTAAATGCAAAATTGAAAGAAATACGTCAAGTTGATATTGACCAAATTTTGACCGTACCGCCCTTTATTAGTTCGGATATCGATAAAAAAGATCGCGGATGCCTACAAGCGAAAACAAGCGACTTCCGTTCGGGATGTTGCGGAAAACTTAGGGACCCCGTCCGAGAAAACGCCATGCGTGCCAAAGAAAGACTTGAGCTGAAAACATACTGGAAGCAGAAAAACCCAAAAGGAACCCAAAAACAGGGCGCGTCCGTGTAGCCGCAAATCCCCACGATTCGTTAT
This sequence comes from Aedes japonicus, assembly GCA_034211315.2. Lineage (NCBI taxonomy): Eukaryota > Metazoa > Arthropoda > Insecta > Diptera > Culicidae > Aedes > Aedes japonicus. The sequence continues at coordinate 193 of JASCZW010014203.1, read as the reverse complement.
TGTGTAGAAATTCTGGGGGCATAATAATGAAAGCGATGAAATCTATGTGAAACCAGATTACGAAACGGTTCCCGGATCCACAATTTTATACTGTAAGCGAAGACAAAGACATCCCCGAGGCTGGAGAAGGCAATTTTACCGGAAAATCCGGTGAGATGGGTTATAGTTTGGCATGGCAACATGCGAGTGTGGT
>JASCZW010014202.1:0-23520 GCA_034211315.2 Aedes japonicus | reverse complement strand
TACTAACGCCCATGCTCTACCTCATTGAATGGCAGAAAAAAGCTTCGCAGTAGATTCTCTTCGCATCATCGTCGTCGTCGTCGTCGTTGTCAGTCGGGCAAACGGTGAAGCTTCCGTCGTCGTCGTCGGTGATCGTTGAATCGTCGATCGTGCAGCGCTCTGCAGCAGTGTGGTGTGGTGGTGTGTCATGGCTGATGGGCACCCAGCATAGACTAGCGCGCTCGGTGTTCGCCGGAATACTTCCTCTTTCACTCTCACTCTCACTCTTTCACAACAACTTCGGGCACATCGGTGTATACAAGTTTGCGCGCATTTCTCCTACCCCTTGACACACGCTGCGGAACTTGGCGGAACCCAATAGCTAAGTAGCAGTTTTCGGCGAATGACGACTTCGGTGTTTACTTTTGCCTCTTTCTTCGCGCAGCCTGCTGAGGTGTGTGTTGCTTTTTCCATTTCACTTACGCCGTTTTTTTTTTTGTTTTTTTTTTTGGCAAGGCGGTGGGGGACCTGCACACGGCAGTGGTCTCTGGAGACCCTTGAGACAGTACCGTCCGATGAGTCGGGATTCGTCGATCGCTGTAGACGCGCGTGCGTGAAGTGCTTTCTCTTTTTTTTTTTTCGGCGGTCTGGTGGACAGAACCGTGTGTAACCTATTGACAACCCACGAGGAGGAGGCAAAAGTGTGGTGGCGGCGAAAGAAAGGCCCCAAGAATCGTTCTCGATCGTGTTCTATCGGCCCGTGTAGCGACGAGCGATTTGTTTTGATTTTGCACTGCCAGTGTTCGGTGTGTGGTGAATTTGAAGAGTGGGTTGGGAAGCCACCCATCTCCCGAAAAAGAGAAGCAAACGAAAGAATATTTTGAGGTGAATTCTGGAACCTGAACAGCTGATAAGCAACGTGCTGAAGGCGGCTGGAGTGACAAGTGTGCCCGTGACTGCGTTCGAGTGTGTGAGTTAGGGGGTAATTAATATTCTAGCCGCGGGTTTCGCGTTAGAAGCTACAGGAATAGCTTGAGAACCTACCGGGAACTGCAAATTACTGTGCAATTTTTCGTTTGTTTGTGATTTGCAAGCTGTCATAGACGAGGAACAACTGCGTTTGTGTGTGTGTGAAGATAGAACGTGGTGTGCTGATAGATAGAGCAGAGCGCATGCAGCAGCCGTGTGATACCGAGAGCTCCGACAAGCTAGCTGGTGGAGATGCAGTTTGATTAATGAATATAAACAGATCTTCTGAATAGAGCGCGCACGCGAGTGGAAGTGTACGGAGCCGCCGGTGTGAGTCGCTCCCTCCCCCGAGGGCCCTTTGAGAACCCCTTCTAACCCGTTCGAAGAGTTCGGGCGATCGTGTGCCACCGAGTGTATTACCTTTGAAGCGAGTGTGGAAGCTTCGCGCTTCGAGAATAGAAGCTAATTTGAATTGAAAAATGAAACGCATGGAATAGCACGTACAAGGTCACCAGTGGATTTGCATTTACAGAAAAAAAAAATAAATAAAAATAAAAGAGTGATTAACAGTGCTGGGGCGCGTGCGGAACTTGTGTGATAGCTTCGTCGATGATCACCGTGCGTGTGAACGCGTGATAACCTTTATTCGAGCATAAGAGGAAGACTGCGCTGGCGCAGCCAGTCCCCCGGAAGATAGCCAAATGTTTTTCGAATTTGACAAGTGTTTACCGTTCTCCTGACACAAAACAATCGCGACAATTGTCGTCGCTTTGTTTCTTTCCAAACACCTGAAGACGAGTGTGCGAGTGCGTGTGTAATCAAAACGTGCCTTCTTGCTAGAACCAAGTGAACACCCGTTTGTCCGATGTCGATTAACTCACGAGCAGCTGAATCCGGTGTCGTCTAGCACATGGTTGAAAGTTGTGCCAAAAATTCCAGTTATTTTGGCGAGTGGACGCTAAACAAAGTGTGTGCGACAAGCGAAACAAGTGAAAGCATTGTGGTGTCGAAACAATCATCGCGATCGTGCAGAAGAAGGCAACATTGAAGAATAACTCACCTCGTACGAGCGCCGCGGCTAGTGAAATTACCGGTTATAGCCTTGTGCTCCTGTGGAGATCCTGTTTCCGATGAATATGGAATTTCAACCATTGCCACCGGTTTCTTCGATGAACATCGGTCCACCGACACCTGCTCCGTCGCCCCACATACAAATTATCCCGAACGGTTCCAGCAATGGGCCAAACGGGGGACCCAACGGAGGTGGCGGTGGTGGTGGCAATGGTAACTCTGTGGCCAATCAGCTGCTGAACTCGATGCCACCTCCGATCCTACCGGTCGGGATGCCCTTACAGCAGGTGGTTCACAATCTGCAGCATCTGACCAACGTTAATGGACTGACCCAGCAACATCAACAGCAGCAGCAGCAACAGCAGCAACAACAGCAACAACAACATCACCAGCAAGCACAACAACAAGTACACCAGGCACTGCTAGGATCGAACAATCCAAACGGACTGGCCGGAATCCACCAGGGCCAGAGTTTACCACCGACGTCACAGCTCCTGCAGGCGATACATCACAATACGAACAATAACAATAGCAACAACAATAACAACAACAACAATGTGATCAACAACAACAACATCACGCAGTATCAGGTGCAGCAGCTCTGGAGACATCACGCCTATCTGAACGGTAATGTGTTTGAGTGCCGGGTACTTTGGTAGTGGTTTTTCTTTCAGCGACCGATTCAGAAATCGATGAACCAGTGTGTCAGTGATGAACTGCTGAATGGGAAGGAATTTGGTTGAAAGGTTCGGAATTAATGGTTATCAGATTGCGTCGCTGGTTATAATTTCACAAACCTGGAATGTCAAAATCTCGAATAAGCTGCTACATTTTTTTTTGGATTATTGAAACTTCGGGTGATCTCCAGTACAAAATTGTTGATTAGCAAACGATTAATGACAGCAACAGTACAAGCGGAGAATTTGCATTTGCGAATGAACAAAAATCAAATTTTTTAAGTTCTAAAGTTCCCATTCACAAACGAAAGATTTGGGTGAGTAAAGCTTCAACTGTTTTCACTTCTATTGACTACAGAATCAAAAATTGAAATACGCTAAGCTGAACTGCGAAAACAAGCAGAAAACGGACGATGAATCGATTATTGGTTCTTTGTACAGCCTACTCAGAATAGAAATTTTCACCGTAACGAAATGTCAAGCGGCGTTTTCTGGTGAAGGGAATGATAAACCAAAACACGAGGATGTGTATGTAGTTTATGAATACGCAGCTGAAGCTATCATCTCTATTTTTAGATGTAAGATTTACCGTTTCTTTAATTAACACACTGCTCACGAATTGATTGCTTGCTCCATTTACAACGACCGTATTCAGTTTGTCAGAATTAGGGCTGACAAATGTCATTTTCAATGAAAAATGTTTTACAATGTTCAGCGAACCACGTCTAAAAATTTAATCGGGTGAGAAAGTAATGATGGAGATTCTTTTTCTGAACTCATAGATTTTCGTGGCATGATATATCGCGACAGTGTTTTAGCCATCGATATTACAAGCACATTTATAAGTATTAATCATTAGTCTAATCCCCAAAACCGATAAATTTTTACTTTGTCGGTGACAAATTAATGCTTGGCTAATTTCAATTAGACTGCTTAGAATTTTAGGATGCATGATGCCAAGAAAGCTTATGATAGTTCATATCTGAATTTTTCTTGAATTTTCATTGTCGCATAATGACCGTGATAGAAATCAATCAATGGTTTCGATGGCTTTCAAAATAGTAGCAGTCATCGGAAGGTTGTGCTAACAAAAGGTAAATTATGAAATTCAATATTTTTTCTATGTGGAATACCCCTGTAACACGGTACACGAAACTGAACAAATCTCGCACATTCTCGACGAAACACGGCGTATTCCTTGTCGGGATAAGCAATAAAGGTAGTTGCAATAAAATTCGAAATTACTAATCTTCCTTTTCATTACTACACGTTAACTTTTGAAGCTTCCCAGGTAACCAATAAGCATTAGCATATGCGGTAAATCAACGCTAAATCTGCATTTCCAGATGCACAAGCATTATATTAGCATTATATCAGCATTCTGAAAGCTATCGGTTGTAAAGCTGCATTTCAAATTCAAGATAAATGCTTGTAGCCTGTAATAAGAATTTCGACTGCAAAATAGCATTAATGAAGCATTATCCATACATTTCAGTAAAGCGGCTGTATATTGGACCAATAGTGGCATTTATATTGCATTTAAGGCGGCTTAAATACTTGATAGGCTACCGTAAAGGCAGCTTTGGAACTGCTGATTGAATACCTGGGTTTCGTTTGGAAACGAGAACTTTAAAAAATGATTTCCGTGGCAATAAAACAATTTGTGAACTCATGTTGAGCGTTCGCACCATTTTAAGAGAAGCAATACCCGTTCGATTATCGAGTAAGACATCGCTTGTTGCCTAAATTGAAATATGCCAACAGCAAACAAATATTTTCACGGCCATGAAGAAAAAATGTTCACGGTCGAATGAATGATATTTGTTTTCTAAACAATGGTTTTGTATTTTTATTATGAAACACATATTTCGGGAGATACTTTCACGATTTTCAGAAAAATGAAGGGTGAAAATGGATATATCCTTCTCATCAACATGTCGGCAACAATTTTGCTAGAACCAAAGATGTGAAGAGAAAGTATTGATAGGTCGGTCCGTATGAGCACGGCTGGTTGTAAAAATTAGTTGCGGTAGTTGAAGAGTGGTTAAACCTTTTCCCCAATTTAAACTACTTCTCTTCAATTTCCATCACCGCAAATGAAATATTATGGACCGACTATCGTACTTTCTCTTCGAATCTTTAGTTCAACGAAATTTCTGTCCACTCTGAGGTTACATGTTGATTAAAAGTATATATCTATTTTGAAACATTATAATTGATTACGTGCTTCATGCAACATCAAAATACATGGTTTGTTAAAACGAACGGTATTGGGTCTCTTATGAATCACTTTCGAATCAAATAACTAATTTTGGAAATATGTCTGGATGCTTTCCCGAAAAACACAAATACTAAAAATAAGGACGTATTACTGAACATCAACAAAAATTGAATCCTGGAGAGTGTGAGCTGTTTATTGGAATACCTGTAACTAGAAAATGAGAAGAAAAACTAGTAATTTCCATTTAATTCCAACTACCTTTATTGCTTATCTTGACGTTTACCTGTCAAGACAAGCAATAATGGTAGTTGGAACTAAATGGACATGACTAATCTTTCTTTCTATATTTTGGTAACAAAAATTGTGCTAAGAAAACACTAAAGGAAAAGTTTTGCATTCATAATCAATCCTTATGAGTTGTTTTGAAATCGGTTGACTCATTTCGAAGATTCCGGAGGTATAACATTATTCTAAAAAATAGCCTTCGGTTTTGGAATATGTCCCAAAATCAAACGGGCACTGTAACAGCTTCAAACGAGTCTTGTCCATCGATTAGTGATGACAATAGTGTTAGTGTATGTGTGGCACTGTATCAAACCTTTTGGGTTGAAAACGGATGAGTAATAGCGATGATTGATCCCCTGCCGAAGAAGTTTCCAGCCTCGATAATGTCTGTACGATGTCTCGTAAACTCGTCAATAAGGCCTATTTGGCCTTTATTTGGGAGGAAAGTGTGATGTGAATATTTAAGTACGCCTTACCATCTTGATGTGAAAAGGAAAACTAATGCACTTTGAGAAAAACTTTTCACTTGTAGATGAAGGATCACGAATGAATTAATAAAAAGAAATATTTTCATTCAACTAAAATGTTTGCCAGCATATAGAACGTTACTCATTAGAGACGTTTTGAATTAAAATATTCTGATGGATATTGTATTGATATGCTGAGGGTATAACTCAGCTATTGTAAACCATCGATTGCATTTTTTATTATAACTCATAACATATTTAAGCTGTAAGTGAGAACCACTTTTTTTCAACTTGCTAAGATTACGTAATTTCGTAATAAAAATTCTAATTAGTGTTAGTTTCTTATCAAATGTGCTCAAATTTCTAGATGTTGTTAACGACATGATTTGAAATCGTTTAAGCATAGGGAGAGAATATTTCAAAATTTGCATCACTCCAACGGGAAGGTTAGGTTAGATTAACTTCCCAATTTTTATGCACCTAAAATTGAAACAAATAGTGACCAAAACTCAAAAATGCAGGCATAATTCATTGATCACACCCATATGTTCAATTGCACAAAGTTGATATGTTACGGATCGTTTCTTTGAGTTTATAGATTATTATTCATTGTTTTATGGATCATAAACAATTTATTTATGGAACATTTTCAATAATTTATGAATCATGTGCATATATTTTAGTGCACAAATGTTACATTCTGTGGATCAATTTTGCAAGTTTAAGGAATGATATTGAACCTTTTACGGAACATTTGTTATATGTTTATGGGTAATCCGTACAATTTTATTGATCATACCCTAGATATATAACGGTACATTTCTGACATTTTATTGCTAAATTTTGTATAAATTATGGATCACATTGATAAATTTTATGGATCATATTAATTTTATTATGGATATTGACCAGAGTTTTATGGGTCATAAATGCGTTTTTTGTGGAACGATTTTAATTTTTTTATGTATCGTTTATTAGTTTATATATGCAAAAGTATGTTTGCCAAACTCTCTTCTAACATACTCCTGCCGCTTTCTTCTCTTTTTGAACGAAAAAAATACGATGTTTTGACCATTTTAGCCACATTTCGGATGGAAAGGTTCGGGTTCTGCTCAATCAGCCGAAGCACTGCCTCCCGATATGATTTGAAGTTGTCGTTCCGCTTGCCACCAGATCCTGATTTTCGATCAAGAGTCAACGTGAATCAATCAATTCAAAACGCTACTTATTGTTGAAGGAAGGACTCCGAGTGATTTTGCTATGTCATGATGCGACATAGACGAATTTTGTGATAGCAAACCGTATATAAAAAAGTTCACACACACAATGACATCGCGTGAACGGTATTGGTAACACATTTCTAATGACAAATAAAAAAGATGTGGCTATTAAACCATGACTAGATTTTGCTGTGCGCACTTTGATCCGTGGGATTGAGTTTAATTTCTTAGTGGGATTACTTGTAATATTCAGTCAAACTTGAAGTCATAAACTGGCATGAGATAGATGTAGGGTGCTCTAGTGGTAGGGATAAACTACTTCCAATAGACTCAAAGAGTAATCGGACATCGCTTTGCGATTTCCGGAACGAAAGTCAAAATCATTAGAGTAGCTTAAATGAGGAACATCAAATTATTTCTCGTTCACTTTAGATTGATTCGCGGAAGTTTATTGCTTGGCGTAGTGTTTGTCGAGCTAATGTTAAACGTGAGAAGTATCTTAGGTGCAGTATAATTAATTGTTCGTTTCGTTTCAACTAGGAAAGTGATCAATACTTTAGCGTTTGTAATTAAAGACATTTACACCCGTCTTCAACTCGAGGTTGTTCAACCTGAAAATTGAACATAGAGCGAATTACAGCGGACAACTTAACCTTACACCAGTATGGAAATTATCGGTTTTGCGGAAAGTTCCACAGGCTGGAGCGGGGATTGAACTCTCACTTTATGACCTGAACGATGTTTGATGCCGCTAACTGCTAGACCAAGAAGCCCATAAATTCGATTAGCTAGAAAGAGTGCTGCTGTGCGTGATCAGGGAAAGCCAGAAAGGTTAAAAAATAAATTCTTTGACTTATAAGACTTATAATGCGCTTATTCAATCGAACAGCCGTGCTACGGCTTTTATAGATTTACTCACCTCCCGCTCGGCACACTGCACCCTCGCTATTGCCCTGACCCCACGTTCCAACGTTAAAATTGCCCATTTCGGACGGACAGCACTTGTTGGATGCAGCCAACATACAGGATGGTTTCACTCACATTTTGACCGCTGTCAACATCAATCGATGAAGTGGACTGTCAATCCGCTGCCACATCACCGACGCACGAAAAGGCTTGCTTTGGCTCACTGCCAAATTTCTAGGAGCGGAATGGTTTGCTGTTCTGCGTTACAAGTTCTGAAAAGAACTATGATTTCAACTCTTTTTAGAAACGCAGCAAACAAGCAACTCCATGATCCGGACGGATGAACTAAGAAGGGCAATTTCTTGTTGAAACTAAAAACACTACTTTGCATTTGGTTGATATTTATTTCTTCACGGTCAAAATTATACTGATACAGATTTTTTTTATAGTAGTAAAATATGCTTTTATTTATCAGTTTTTTGTCGTATAAACTAATTTTACAGACTAAGTGTTTCAGCCCAATGGGCTCTTCAGCTTTGTTAATGAATTGTTTGTGTTTGGTGTGTTTAGTGTGTTTATGTTTTAAATGAAATTGTCAGTGCAGCCCTTGGGGCATTGTTTGTTAAAATTTGATAACCTACCTAATCTACAACTAAAACTACAATTTGAAAATCCTAGGGGTGGGGAACCAGATTCCGGATGATCTGGTGATCTGATGTCAGGCAGCGTGCCCTGTACCGATTAATAGACTCACTAAAGCGATCGTCGAGCATTTTTATCTCGGCCAGACGGTGGACCTCAGATGTTCTTGTCCTCGGAGGGGTGTTCATTATCATCCTGAGGAACTTGTTTTGTACTCTCTGAAGTTTCAGGAGATGTGTTTTTGCACAACTCTCCCAGATTGCAATGCATACTCGATGACCGGAAGTATAATTTGCTTGTAGACAGCAAGCTTATTTTTAAGGGATAATGTAGACCTTCTGTTGATCAATGGGTACAGTAGTTTCAACAGAGTATTACATTTTGTGACAGTTTTGTCAACCTGATCCCTGAAAATAAGCTTGCTGTCTAGAGTGACACCAAGATAGACAGCTGATTTGGTCCATTCCACCGTTGTGTTGTTCAGGCTTATTTTACAATTCTCAGGCGGGACAAGTCTGGGAGAATTTGAATGCGGAAACAGGATGACCTGGGTTTTCGCTGCGTTGATACAAATCTTCCATTCAGTGAAGTATTTTGACAGAACATTCAGGCTTCGCTGCAGTTTCGCGGCAAGCGCTCTTATTACCCTACCATTGTGGACGACTGCGGTATCATCGGCGAACAACGACAGAGATCCATTTTCAGGGAGCGGGGGTATATCCGAGGTGAATAGATTGAACAGAAGTTGACCTAATATACTTCCCTGCGGAACACCGGCGGAGATCTCCTGACTACCGGAAACTGCACCATGCAACGAAACACGGAATGTCCTGTCAGAGAGATAATTTTTAATAATCTTCACCAGATTGTATCGCTTGAGCTTGTACACCAAGCCATCATGCCACACATTATCGAAAGCCTTCTCGATATCGAGAAGGGCCATAGCGGATGTTTTCGAAACAGACTTGTTCCGCCTGAGGATGTTCATGACTCGATTAAGTTGATGGACTGTAGAGCGACCATGCCGGAAACCGAACTGCTCATCCAACAGGATATTGAGCTCGTCAGCAGATGTTAGGAGCCGACGGTGGATCGCTTTCTCAAACAGTTTAGATAGACCTGAGAGAAGGCTGATTGGTCTGTAGCTTCTGGAACATGAAGGCTCTTTCCCAGGTTTCCGAATGGGGATGACTTTGGCTGACTTCCAGCACGATGGGAAGTAGCCAAAACGGAGGCATTGGTTAAACACCACCGCCAGATGGTTGTAGAACTGGGGGCTCAATTGCTTGAGCTCCAAGTTAAAAATGTTGTCGAAACCGGGGGCCTTCATGTTCTTTGAGGTCTTGATATAAGTCAACAATTCGTCAGCTGAGATCTCCAAATCTTCGGAGAAGTCGTTAGGACTTTGGTCGATGTTAGTTATAAGCGCGCTAACGGCAGCTTCGTGTGGACTGACGATGTTTTGACCGAGATTGTGAGAGCTGACGAAGTGTTGACTTATCTCATCAGCCTTTTCTGCAGGTGTTATTAACCGATCCCTTGAGTCATTGACGTCTAGTGGGATCAACGGTGGAATGGGCCTTGGCTTAGTTTTTAAAATTTTTGTCATCTTCCAGAACGGCTTAGCACAATCTGGGAGAGAGCGAATTTTGTCAGCGAAATCATTATTTCTAAGGTCCACCATTCTGGCCTTAATAATTTTAGAAACTTGATTGCAGTGACGTTTTAGAGTTGGTAAACCAGTTCGCTGGTATTGCCTCCGTATGGCGTTGCGTAATTGTATCAAATCTTTAGTGGGTCTATCAATGGGTACAGAGTTGCTCACCTGTTCAATCGCTGGAATGTGTTGCTCCCGGGCCTGGGAGATCGCCTGTTCGATGCTCTGCAGCTGCCGTTCGATGTCATCAACCGAATCAAGGTGCATGTCAAAATCGATGTTGTCGTCAACGTGTTGTCGGAACCTCTCCCAACTGGCGCGATGGTAGTTCCGTCTGGTGATTCGATGCCGGTTGACCGAGGAGCCAACTTCGGCCACCACCGGATAGTGGTCCGAGCTGAGCTCCTGGTGTACGATCGGCTGGGCGATGTTGTTCCCCATGTTGGTGAGGAAGATGTCGATTGTCGAATGGCTCCCGGATCCGCTCAACCGGGTGGGAGTATGCGGGCCCAGGACGGTGTAATGTCCCTCTTCCAGGTCTTCCTGTAGAATAATTCCGTTCCGATTCCGCCGGGTGTTCCCCCAGGTTTCGTGTTTCGCATTCATGTCCCCGGCGATGATGAACTGCCCCTGCCTCCGAGTTAGCTTACGGATGTCGTTTCGTAGGGCCGTTGTTGTTCCGTTGTTGGTACTGGCTTGCTTGGGACAATAGGCCGCGATGATGGTGATTGGGCCGACGGCAGTTTCGACTTCGACTCCGATGGCTTCGATAGTCTGCAGCTGAAAGCTCGGAAGCAGATGGCAGTTGATGTTGTTGCGCAGGGCAATCGCAACTCCTCCTCCACTAGAGCCGCTACGATCCAGTCGCACAATCCGGTATCCAGGGATGAATATACTGATTTCCGGTTTGAGGTGTGTCTCGGTGACGATGGCGATGTCGATGGCCTTCCTGTTAAGGAAGTCACCGAGCTCTACTGTTTTGTTCCGGATTCCAATTTAGGATGTTTATGGTGTGTTTACGGTCCATACTTAGTAATGAACGTCATCGTCACGGATGTGGCGGCTTTGAGCTGTTCCTTCTTGGAGCGGCAGGAACGAAGTTGGCGATAGAGCTCTTGCACGAACTCCACCATTTGCTCCGAGTTGTAGAGCTGTTCATCGACGGGTGGTTGCGTGAAGGTACTGCGACTCGCATTGCCCCAGCCTGGAGGAGGAGTCGGGTTGGGGGCGGCGGCGGCTGCCGCGAAACGATGATGGACGGAAGCTGACGGGTGGTTTGCTTGGTGGTGATTCAATGGGATCGGCGGTAGGTTTGGCACCTGATACCGAAGCGACGGGAAATTCTCCTCGTTCATCGGAGGTGGTGGACGGCGTTGAGCAGGCCGAGACTTGGTAGATGACTTCTTGCGGATCGCCAAAAATTCAGCACGTTTGGGGCAGGTACGATTGCTGCTCTCATGGTTTGCGCCACAATTTGCGCACTTCAGTACCACACCTTCTTCCATCGGGGCACAATCGTTGGTACTGTGGGCTCCGGCACACTTGCCACATCGCGGCTTCATGTGGCAATTGCGAGTTCCACGGCCGAACGCAAGGCAGTTGCCACATTGCGTCACGTCGTGCTGTCGCGGACGATACCGGTCCCACTCGACGATGATGTCGAAAAGGGCCCGTGTTTTCATTAGTTCCGCCATCGTGACGGAACCCTTCTCAATGTGGACCAGATAGAGTTGGTCCCGGTAGTTTCCATGTTGTTGGCGCCTGATGGGAAACACCTTTTGAGGTTTCAGTGCCACCGCTTGCAGCTCGGCGAAGATTGACTCCGGTGTGAGTTCTGGAAGGCCACGCAGAATCACCTTCATTGGCTTGCTTCCGGGCGCGTCGTGAGTGTAGAACTCATGTTTCTTCGCGACTAGGTGAGCGCCGACAGCACGGTAGTCAGCCTCCGTCGAGCACATCACCTTAATTCCATTACTGCACAGCTTGTACAGCGGATGGATTTTGATAGCTGCAAGCTCGGTCCTGAGTGCAGCAATGTTCTTTGACGTCGTGAAGAGCGGGGGAACCTGCACCTTCTTCGGCACCTCCTGGATCGGAAGCACGGCGAATTGATTGCTCGCTAGTAGACGAGCGTTGCGATCCACTGAATCGGCGTCATCGTGGCGCAGGCGCTTGGAGCTGCCCGGTTGCGGTAATGTTTCGGGAGCAGATGTCACCGTTGGTCGATTTTTTCGACCCATTGCCACAGCAATAGGTCGAGCGGGAAATGTTTCCGAACTTTGAAGCACTTTTTTCTGCTTTGCCACCACCAAAAGATGAGCAAGCGCAGGCGATAGGTTGCGAAACGAACACGCAATCGCGAGAAAGCCGTCGAGGGGGGAAACGTGAGAAAAAACTTTTACTGCGAGGGAGCGAAAAACACGACTGATCGTGTCGCTTGGTAAAACTGGAATGATGAATGATACAGATTTTGTGTTGTGCTCTACTTTTATAGTTAAAATATTGCGTCAGCCGCTTCTCATTGGCTATCACTGCGCAACGCAAATAAAAAAGAAACTATGTTCTGATTGGTTAGTATGGGAGGGGAAGCCGATTGCCCGCGGCAGCTCGGGGTTAGTGCAAAAAAAGGAAGGGAACAGGAAGAATGAAGGGAACTGTCACTGCTGCGACTGATGCGACGTTCGGTAATCTGCAGGTGTAGGGTGACTAGGAGTAACACGAGATTCGAAATTTATTCGCTGTTGCGAACATCATCCCCCACGCAATTCGGTAGTCCATCAGCAAGTGATACATCGGTGACTCTTGGCTTGTTATCATCTATAGATAAAATAGAAAGTTTCGTTATTGGACGTCGATAAACTGTGTCTCCCACCTTAACATCAACAACTCTCACTAAGTTGTCTTCTCCAGGGTACGAGCGAACGATTCTTCCCAACTTCCATTGCTGTGGTGGCAAATTTTTATCTTCTAGCAAAACGACTGTACGAGGGCGGACATTAGGTTCAAGTATCTGATTTTTACCTCTTGGTTGTAAACTTGCAAGATAATCGTGGACCCACGATCGCCAAAAATGTTCTCTCATTTGCTGTAGGTGTTGCCACCTAGACAATCTATTCGTATTAAGGCCTTCATAGGAAGGCTCAGGAACAGCGGTTAGTGGTCTTCCAATGAGAAAATGGGAAGGGGTAATAACTTCCCCTTCAGTTGGGTCATCGGAAAAAGAAAACAAAGGTCTTGAATTAAGAATTGCTTCAACTTGAGTAAGCAATGTGTAGAATTCTTCGAAAGTCAAGGGAGTTTGCTTCAGTATACGTTTGAGATGATACTTTGTACTTTTTACGGCGGCTTCCCATAAGCCTCCAAACTCTGGAGCTTCTGGAGGAATAAATGCCAAACAATTTCCTTGGTTTGGCAAAAGGATTCGATAGCGTGGACAACGGCGTGATCATTGAATAAAACAAAAAGATCGTGTAACTCTGTGCGGGCTCCTCGAAAATTGCTACCATTATCCGAATGCAATTCTCGAATTAAACCACTACGACTGATGAACCTTTGCAGAGCAGCGATAAAGGCAGCAGAAGACATGTCTGACACTAATTCTAGGTGAACGGATTTTGTTACCAAACATACAAAAACTGCAATATAAGTTTTTACGAGAATTGATTTCCTCACACCATGTCTGATGATGAAAGGACCCGCATAATCAACTCCAGACACTTCAAATGGGGACGAAGGCGTAACACGACTTTTTTGGCAAACTACCCATGTATTGAATAGCGCCCTTAGGTTTGACCCGGTAGCAACGAACGCATCCTCGTGTAATTTTCCGTACAGCCGATCGAGAACCAAGCAACCAAAAACGTTGGCGAAGAGCGGATAACAAACCGGACGGTCCGACGTGGAGGTTTTCCTCGTGGTAGGCTCGAATGAGAAGATCAGTCAGAGGGTGATTTGGCAAGATATACTGATGTTTAGTATTTAGAGGAGCACGAGAATTTTGAATCCGTCCTCCAACGCGTAGAGCCCCACCTTGTAGAAAAGGTCCTAGCATCCCTATTTTTCGACATGGTTCTCCATTTGCAACCCTTTCAATTTCATCCTTCAGTACATCTTGTTGAATAACCTTCACAATCGTATGGAGCGATGATCTTAGTTCGTCAATGGTAGGGAGAGCTTGTTTGATACGGTTCTCGGAAACCTTTGTTCGACAGTTTCCAATAAAACGTTGCACGTACGCCAGTACACGTTGCAATACACGGAATGAACTAAACTTCTTGAATAGAGGAAGATCGTCAGAATTCGTAATCGGCAACACAACTACCGGAGCGGACCTAATATCTGGAAGCTGTTCTTCAGGAATATCTTCAGTATTGGGTTGATCGAATGAAGTGGATCTCAAAAACTCAGGGCCATCCCACCATAACGAATTGGATTTCAGAACTCCCGGTAGTTGTCCCCGGGAAACCACATCAGCTGGATTGTCTTTTGAACGTACGTAATTCCACTCATGGTGACCATTCTCAACAGTGATTTCAGCTACGCGATTGCGTACAAATGGCTGCAACATTGATGGGGGTTTGCGGAGCCATGCTAGAACAATTTGGCTGTCTGACCACAAAAACACGTATGAGAATTTAACTTGCATAGTTGGAATAGTTTTTGGATTAGTTTCGACAATAGCAAGGCAGCACAAAGCTCTTTACGAGGAATCGTCAAATCTTGGATAGGGACAATTTTCGACTTGCTACGGAGAAGCTTAACTGAGATCAAATTATTGGCTTGGACACAACGAACATAAAGACAAGCTCCATAGGCTATCCCTGAGGCATCAGCGAATCCATGTAACTCAACATATTCGTATTGTGGAACCATGACATGTCTTGGTATACTAATGTCCCTAACCTGAACCAAGGAGGATCGAAACTGCAACCAAGAATGGAGAATTTCACCTTCGAGGGGCGTGTCCCAACCAATCTTTAGGGTCCACGTTTTCTGCATAAGATACTTAGCAAGCACGATAACTGGGGACACCAGTCCAAGTGGATCAAAAAGTTTTGCGATTTCTGAAAACATGCTTCTTTTTGTGAACGGTAACATCTCGGACAGATCAGGATTGATTGCAAAAAGAAACGCATCATCGTTTGGACTCCAAAGAAGACCAAGGGTTTTAATAACTTCATTGGGTGATATTTCGGTCAGTTGAACAAGAGTCTCACGCTCAGAATCAGGAACACTTTCGAGAATCCTCTGATCATTGGCACACCATTTGTGCACTGGAAAACCCCCTTTCTGCAGCAAACTCTGAATCTGTCGACGACATTGGATGGCCTTCTCAATACTGTCCGTGCCTGAAAGAATATCATCCACATAACAATCGTCACGAATAATGTGGGCTGCCAAAGGAAACTCGTCACCCTCATCAACACACAGCTGAAACAACGCTCTAGTTGCAAGAAACGGGGCGGCAGAGGTACCATAAGTGACGGTTAGCAACTCAAGAACCCTGAGAGCTTCCGACGGCTTGGAGCGCCAGAAAATACGGAGGAACGCGGCCTGCGAAGGATCAACAAAAACCTGTCTGTACATTTTGGCAATGTCAGCAGTGAACACGAATGGATGTTTTCGAAATCTCAAGATGATTGATTCAAGATCACTTTGAATAACGGCACCGACTTGTAAAACATCGTTAAGCGAGATTTGAGACGGTAGCTTTGCGGACGCGTCAAAAACAACTCTCAATTTGGTGCTGGAGCTTGAGGGCCTAAGAATAGCATGGTGTGGCATGTAATATTTCAGCATGCTGGGAGGATCATCTGACTCGTGAACTTCTCTGCAGTGCCCTAAGGTTCCATATTCTTCGATAAATTTCGAGTATTGTGCGTGGAGCTCAGGCTCGCGAAGAAGCCGTCTTTCAAGATAGTAAAAGCGGCGAAGAGCTAATGAACGATTGTCATTTAGTTGAGAAACATTTTCTCGAAATGGTAACTTTACGATTTATCTGCCGGACGGATCACGACGATGAGCACTGCGGAATGTTTCTTCGCAGTCCAGTTCTTCAACTGTACGCTGTGAAACACTACTAATTTCTTCTATTTCCCAAAATCGTTTAATCATGTTATTAAGAGACTCGATCGTAATAGAATTGACCTGCTGCGAGTTAACATACGCTACAGACTCATCATGAATTTCTCCGGAGACCACCCAACCCAATTCGGTTTCACGGAGCTCTGGAAGGCCTTCGCCAAGAACACAATGTCCAGTACGCAATAGGCTGAAGAAGTGGCCTATACCGATAAGCAAATCAACATCGGCAGGTATGTGGAACTTGGGGTCTGCTAAGTAAAATCCGGAAGGGATATGCCATCGAGAAGGATCCACTGGTCTGGTAGGAAGAGCCTTCGTAATCTTCGGTGTCACCAAGCATCGCAGAGATGCATGAAAGTTACTATAGAGGGATTCAAGATTCACGATTACCAGACGACTAGCCTTTGTCCGAGAATCGCTGACTCCGACAATGTTGATTTCAATAGGCATTCCCTCGAGACCCAACTTTTCGTACATGGCAGTAGAGATTAGATTCGTCTGTGCGTCACAATCTAGGAATGCACGGCATGGGACTGGTCGACCATTCCTATCCCTCAAATGCACCACAGCAGTAAGCAGCAAAACATTCGGAAAAGTTACGCTAAGGGACACGACAGACGATTGGGTAGACACAGTAGCGGATTTAACGGAATCGTCACTAGACGTTTGTGGTGTTACCACAAGGGAAACTGGTTCATTCTCACCTTTATTCTGGATGGATTGGGTCTTGGGATTCATATTACCTTCACGCTTGTATCCATCCTCATGTAATAGAGAATGGTGACGCTTGTTACATTTACTGCAGTTTCTTTTGGACGAACAGTCACTGGCTCCTATGTCCACGACGCAAGCAATTAAAACAAACGTGCGACTCTCTCACTTTTGTTACTCGATCTGACACTGTCAGCTTATGGAACTCGGGGCATTGATAGTTAAAGTGACTTTAAGAACAAAACTGACAAGACTCACTGCCACTGTCGGATGTAGTAGCGTGAACCTTCACGCTAGTGGGTTTAGTGATTGGTTGAGATGGTTTTACAGGATGAGATTTCCCGGTTGTAGGGTGATCCGCTTCACAACGTTAAAGGATACGACACTGGTCCTTGAGGAAAGTCAGTGTCTTTTCAAGATTTGGTAATTCCCCGTGAGCGAGAGATCGTTCCCATTGCTTACGCGTGGACGGGTCGAGACAGGAGGTCAAAATCTTATTGATAATTAAACCCGTTGTACCCTCAACAGGTTGTTCCATAACTCTAAGACCTTCAACGTGCCGCGTACAGGTATCCACCAAATCACGAAGCTCTTTATGAGACTCTTTGGACATTTTCCTCATAGCTAGAAGCTCGTCGATATGAGTATCGATTATAATCCTCGGATTTTCATATCTATTGATGAGTATTTTCCACGCATGGTTGTAATTGTTATCAGATAGCGTTTTAACATCAAGAATACCGGAGGCAGCACCAACTAGTGCCCTTTCAAGATGATGCAACTTGATCGCATCTGAGTCAGAACATCTACTAACGATGTCTTGGAACATGGATTTGAAACGAGGCCAGTTTTCGTAGCGCCCGTCAAAAGTTGGAATTGGCGCCTTGAGCGGCTGCTGTTGTACTATCACATGGGGTGCACTAGTTGGCGTGGTGGCATTGAAAGGGAAAACACTGGTGGGTTTACTCAAACTTTCCATAAGAAACTCCAGCCGAACCAAACATTCGGTATGAAGTTTATCGAATTCGTTCAATTTCTCATCTTGATCATCCGTTTTACCAGGAGGAAAGGAACAAATAATCTCCTTGTGTAAAACGGTGTACTCGGTATAATGAGCTTCTAGCTTTTTGGAATACACTTCAAGTAAAGGCAAACTCACCTGGCTTGGATCGTCTTCTGCCTTTTCCAATGCATTGGCGATCGCAGTCACCTTTCCCTTTACCTGACCGCGTTGGTGGATGAGCAGCTTGATTTCTTCCATGGTTGGCTTCGGCGATTTAACTGGGGTACGATTCACTGGCATCGGAAAAGAAGGCTAGTGTTGCTACGGGAGAGCAACTCACGAACGTCACACGATGATACCAGATGAATCGCAGGAGCACTAACACAGTTGTCTTCGGTTCTTTTTGCGTTCTAGCAAATTCACTTTGTTCACTGTCTTGGTCTCATGAGCATCTACGGTAGCACTCAATGT
Organism: Aedes japonicus; assembly: GCA_034211315.2. Lineage (NCBI taxonomy): Eukaryota > Metazoa > Arthropoda > Insecta > Diptera > Culicidae > Aedes > Aedes japonicus. The sequence goes on along the minus strand of JASCZW010014202.1, from coordinate 5,157 downwards.
TCACTTACTATTATTATTATTCTTCACTTGTTCGGCTACCATGACGCAAAAAAAATCACTTCACTAGCGGACTGTATAGTCTTCACAAATCCGGTTCGAAGGACCACTATGTTGGATGCAGCCAACATACAGGATGGTTTCACTCACATTTTGACCGCTGTCAACATCAATCGATGAAGTGGACTGTCAATCCGCTGCCACATCACCGACGCACGAAAAGGCTTGCTTTGGCTCACTGCCAAACTTCTAGGAGCGGAATGGTTTGCTGTTCTGCGTTCCAAGTTCTGAAAAGAACTATGATTTCAACTCTTTTTAGAAACGCAGCAAACAAGCAACTCCATGATCCGGACGGATGAACCAAGAAGGGCAATTTCTTGTTGAAACTAAAAACACTACTTTGCTTTTGGTTGATATTTATTTCTTCACGGTCAAAATTATACTGATACAGATTTTGTGTTGTGCTCTACTTTTATAGGTTAAATATTGCGTCAGCCGCTTCTCATTGGCTATCACTGCGCAACGCAAATAAAAAAGAAACTATGTTCTGATTGGTTAGTATGGGAGGGGAAGCCGATTGCCCGCGGCAGCTCGGGGTTAGTGCAAAAAAAAAGGAAGGGAACAGGAAGAATGAAGGGAACTGTCACTGCTGCGACTGATGCGACGTTCGGTAATCTGCAGGTGTAGGGTGACTAGGAGTAACACGAGATTCGAAATTTATTCGCTGTTGCGAACAGCACCGACGGTGTTGTGGTAAGCGTGGTTGTCGTTTTAGAAGACCTTCCCTGTTTTCCTTCATAATCGGCAAGAATTTTACTAGTTTTATTCAAAATGTCATCAATTTATACCCATGTATTGAAAGTTATACACAAAAGAAAGAGTTGCTTTTTTTTCGAGTACAATCTTTATGCATATGATGAAGATTATGTAGCTCCAAACTCATGACAAATCCAACCATTTGAAACTGTTGTGGATTAAAAAGGAAATTTGTCTATGAATTTGTTTATCTGAAATGTTTGAATGTTCCGTGGCGATCGTCAAGAGACGGTCGAGACCAAGAGTACGTATTTAGTTTCAAGCTCAACTTCGACAACGATAGCGTAAATATCAAACAATGCAATGTTCGTTATTAGGATAGTTCGACATGAAGTTTTCAGAAGGGCTCATGTCGCAAACGTAAACAATGGCGTCTTCCGCAAATAGACTGAACACCATACAGGAATAGTAAAGAGAGACGTAATGCCTACACCATAAAAAATGGCAAAAGATGAGGGTATTTGTTTTAATTTTTTTTCGAAAATATCCAGGTTAATCTTCACTATTATGCCTATTATGCCGTTTGACCAAGTGCAGTGAGACTGTTTGCATCGTTTGAAACCAAACTGACTTCAACGTCAAGAGTGGATTTTAGCTTAAATTTGATATTTTCACAATCGTCTATTCGATAAGTAGAATCTTATAATCTATTCGATAACTAGAAATTGCTTAATGCCATGTGATGAATTAAATCTTATCGTAATTAGTGAATTAGAAACATAATTCATCGTGTTGATTCAATAGCACATAACCAACTGTTTATACTATAACGTCACTCTACTTTTGGCAAATACTGCGGGCAAGATTCACTCTTAGCGTGTATGTTTTGTCTTAATTTACGGTGATTAATGTCGACATATCAGATAATCAACGAAAAAACGTCGTAAATTATGCTCTTGCGAAATATGTTGCACAGAAAATTTGACCAAGAAAGGGTAAGGCGTGCTATAAAAGGATATGAAGCAATTATTGAACGTTGGGGCTATTTGGTGAGTTCCGAAGTTTTACGACGTGTGATTCGAGTCAGTGACGATCATCTTGTTATGGTTCCTTACGGAATAACACCGCTCAAAGACATGGGAGTTTTAAGGGGCAGCACGCTTATAATTTATTGCGTTTACATGAAACTGTGAAGAGGGCAGTTTTTTTTGTCGATCAATAAAGCTATCTTGCAATAAACAGCATGGCTGATGGCTAGGGTTCCCGTTTAGCAGCGCTCATATTTTATGCGTGAAATTATAAGCTTTCCAGTAACGTTGAGTGCAGAAGCTGAAAGACAAAATTTATAGGCGTGATATGCATTGACGGTAAATCTGGGCATAGTACTAAACAATAATTATGTTGTATAATATGACTCGTTTATTTTTCGAGATTGCACCGGAAAAAATCAAATAGTCAATGTTAAAGGTATAGGTAGGTTAGAATTCAAAAATGGTCATCATCATAATTGATTGCATCATCGCTTCAAAATTTTCAAGGCACATAGCATAGCATAGCATAGCATTTACAGTTACACAATATCGTAGGTGGTGAAGACTTAATCTACTGTTAAGGGGGGATATACAGTTAGAATGACCGAAAAAATCTTTTTTTTTATTGCATAAAAAGTTAGTAAGTTTCTCGTAGAATACGCTCCTGAAACCATTTTTTCGAAATTCGAACTCCAAGTGTTTTGTTTCATCGTTTTTCGAAGACGCCTTTCTCGCGCGCAGACCGATAATTAAAACTTTCAACGCGTTTCTCTTAAAACATCATTCTCGGAGTTTATGCCGGTGATAACTCGAAAACTAATTATTCGATTAAGATGAAACTTATAGGAATTCTTAATTATAGTATAACCTTCTAGATGAATTAAAAATAATTGTAATATTTTGAATTCTAGAGGGTTTGAGCTGTTTAGTGGAATACCTGTAACTAGAAATTAGAAGAAAAATTAGTATCTTCCATTTAATTCCAACTAGCTTTGCTTATCTTCGACAGACACGCGTATTTCGTCTACAATGTGCAGACTTCTTCAGTGTCTCGTACTAATAACTCGACGTACGAGACACTGAAGAAGTCTGCACATTGTAGACGAAATACGCGTGTCTGTCGAAGATAAGCAAAGGTAGTTGGAATTAAATGGAAGATACTAATTTTTCTTCTAATTTCTAGTTAATTGTAATATTTTATTATTAAATATGGATAAATGTGACAAAATGGCGGAAAACAAGTGATTTTTTTGAAAAAAGTTACGCCAAAAGTGCAAATTTTATTTTTGAATTTATTTTTTTAATTCATCGACTAAATGTCAATGTAATTAATGTATTTTTTTGGGTTAGCAGGTTTCAGATCAAAACTGCGACCAGGAGAGCCGGCACAAGCAAAGTACATCGACTCTTTCTACGCACTCTAACGGCCGCCATTCGGTTGAAAAAAATGAAAAAAATCTTTTTGCTTACTACATGGATACACTTATAATTGTAAAAAAAATACGATTGGTTTGAGTTAAAACTTCCCCTTGAAATTTAGTTTTCTAAAATGAGTTTTTTTTCTCGTTCTAACTGTATATCCCCCCTTAAGGGAACTATCATGTCCGGATCCATTGTCGTTCAATAAGAAACCTGGGGGATGATTTCGAACCTTTAGATACCAGACATGTTGCCTCCAGTAGACTAAGTCAACCCTGGCCACGTCCTTGCAACTGTAGGGGAGTGGGAGGGAATGTTAGTCCAACACATACTTAAGAGAGATGCAGAGAACTCTACGACCCCTCATATGTGTCACAGGTAATGGAGTGTTAATAGGGAAAGGGTTATCCCTGGGATACGCTCAACAAGCGTTACGGGTGATCAAAATTACGAACACATATGATACGAAGTGCACCTTCGTCGGGGATTTCCTGAAAAATAATGTTAATAGAAACAATAGACACGACAATTAACATTGCCTGTAAATAATCAATATGCAACTGAAAAAAAAAATAAGACGTCAGTTAATAATAAGTAACGGGCGAAACGATGGTTGAAGCTTCATGTGATCAGAAATCTACCTAATAAATAGCATGGAATGGAAAGTAATAGGAAACATATTAGAAAAGCATGGTATGAGAATAAAAATGATTGGACCTACAAAAATATAAGTAAACAATATATATATATATATACAGCGATTCCACGGGAAAAGAATAGAGTTGAAAAAAAAAGTTGTCCGATTTTGCTCAAAATCGCTTGGTATGTTCTTCATCGAAAATAACAAGACCCGTATTTTTTTATTTTTTTATTAGGGTGACCATGTTCGATTTAGGGTTACCAAAAAAATCGACATTTTTCGATTTTTTTTATTTAAAAAAATCATAACTTTTGAACCGCTGGATCGATTTTTAATGATTTTTTATAAATAGAAAGATTATTACTTCTTGTTTTTATTAAAAAATATTTGTTAAAATAATTAATGTACTCAAATTTGCTAAAATGGTCAATATATTTGTTTTTTTTATGGTTTTTGAAATGTTGGACCACAACGACTATTTATTTTTATATTTTCTTTTATAAAAAATCATACATTTTTACATAACATATCAAAAAATCTCAAATGTTCATCAAACCGTTTTTGAGTTAAATTTTTTGAAAATTTCAAGTTTTTTGCCTATACACACATGGAATGAGCATCATTTTCCATCACTTCAAAATAACTGCGGGAATCATTTCATTGAAGTTATCAAACTTATTCCTAATAAATTCATGATAACCATGTTTACAAATCTAGTTTTATTTGTGAAGTAATGTACCCATCATAATTAGGGGAGGCTGGTTCAATTCTGACTCCATTAAATGTAAGAACTATAAATCAGCCTCAAATTGTTTAAAAGCAGAGACCAACATTGCTAGGGTTTACTCAGCCATGGTTTACGCTATAACTGGAGCCACAATGGTCCGTTAGCGTCCAAATTCAGCATGAGTGCTCATAAGGATGGCAGAGGCACTCATGCCGAATTTGAGTTGTAGCGTAAACCACGACTTTTTTATAAATAGTGTTTGCACCGATAGTTCAGCATGGTAAATATCGGGTGAAAGCGAGAAATACTCATGTTGGAGCGTCAACTTTGACGTCAGCTGTAGTCCAAACCACTTAATGAAAACAGTTTAAATTTTATCCACATTCATCTCTGTATTTTTTAAGTCATGGAGAAATTTTTAATATACTACCTAAATTTTTCACAGATATACGGATTTTTGAAATTGGTATGTCAAAATTGACATTTTTCACATATGTTATGATAACTTCAAATTTATAAACTTCATCAACATAAAGTTTTGGTCACATAAGGTGTATACATTAGTTATAAAGTTGTCAAAATTTCAG
>JASCZW010014201.1:0-23514 GCA_034211315.2 Aedes japonicus | reverse complement strand
GTAGATGATTTTCTGAAAAGCTTAGAAGGAAAAAGGTTTCGAGGTTGTTCGTTTGCAGACGATATAGTCCTTATAGTGAGGAAAAAATTTGACAATACATTTTCAGAGAGAATGCAATGTGGCCTAAAATTTATCCAGTCTTGGTGTATCATGTAAGGCATTAATCCATCAAAAATAGTGAGTGTACCTTTCACTAGGAAAAGGATTTAGTCTAAAAGCTTTTCAGCTATGAGAATTGAAAACCCATCTCAGTGAACAGGTAAAGGAGTGATACTGGATGCCAAACTGAACTGGAATGCCCATGTTGAGTATGTGATCGGCAAGGCAACCAGTGTTTTTTTTGGGAATGCTCAAAAACATTTGGTAGAAAATGGGGTCTAAGACCAATAATGATAATATGGATTCATACATCCCTAATTCGTCCAAAACTAACGTAGTCTTCGCTTGTGTTGGCCAAACACAGGAGAGGCCACTGCACAGATAGAGCTGACGAAACTTCAACGACTAGTGTCCATTGCTATAATGGTAGTGATGCGCAGCACTCCATCAAAATCGTTAGATGCTACTCTAAATATGATGCCTTTGCACAAATACGAGCAATTAGAAGCGGAAAAGAGTATGATTAGGCTCAAACGGTTGAAAACTTGCAAGTCGGGTGACTTAGTCAGTCACCTGAGCATTTCACAAAGCTTTCAAAATGGTACAGTGCCCAATTAGCACAACTTGTTTCAACAAAGAATAAAAATCGCTCTTGAAACAAATTAGGGATAGATTTGTTTGGTTATGTACCTAAAAATCATTTGCAACAGCAACGCCCGCATAACGAAAAACAATTTGCTATATAGTCAAAACTTTATTTCGAATGTAAGATATATTATCACGTTTTATGTTATTGTTATCGATTAGTTTATTCTCATTTTCACCATACAACCTCTACATTAACACATATTGTTAATGTTTGCCATATTGTCATTGAAAGGTATTTTATTGTCTGCACTCGGTCTGGATTATATACCAACTTTTTGGCATAGAGTTCAGCAAAAATTTTGTTCGTGAAAATTGCCAGTTTTTTATGGTAACCTTACTTAACCGCCTATTCAGCATATTGTTATTTGGCCATTTACCATCTGACATAATGTGAAAACAATATAGGAGATTGTTAGTTTATAGTTGTCAACTATAAGGTTAATTGTCGCAACAATAACGGAAACGGTCCTCATCAATAAGGTAAATGGTCCAGGAATGGTTTGTGATTATGCGGGCGCAAAAAGCGCAAAGGTGGAGCTTATTTACAATTTAAAATTGTTTCCACAGAGTTAGCAGTTTGTAAAACTTTTAAGTATTGTAAATCGCGTTGTAACAAAGTGAAATGATACCGATGTTTCAATGAATGCAAGGATAACTAATATAACCAAATGAAAGAGCATAAAGTTGCTTTAACAAAAAACGTGAAACCTCAGAACATCTGCTCCGCAGTTGAGATGCTTTATTTAAAAGCAGACTTAATTTTCTGTACAGGATGACTTTATGCAACCTGAATAAATTTGGACTGCGAATCCTGAAAAGGTGGTGGGTTTTATGAACTCGATTTTGTCTGACTGGGAAACGCGTCTTAGGCTGTTCACAAATAGTGATCAAGTTTTAAGATGCAAATAGTAATAGTAAACAGGGGTATACCATAATTCAGTGGACGCAGTGATTCTACGCCAAAAACAAGATAATCTTTAACGTACATTACCAAAACCGTACATTAAATATGCGATCAAGTGACGTCAGGATACCTATCATTCCTTAGACGTGTTATAATCATCGATGTGATCATGAAAACTTTTTAATGACTGCGATATTTAGAAATATATTTCAAACACTGGAAATCATAAATTTGATTTTGATCTGCGCTAGACAAGTTTTATTTTATGTATAATAATTGCTACTGTCAGGTGATATATTTGAAATACAAACACAAATACATATACGAGTTGAATGGCATTTACAAGTGCGTTTTATTTTATTTGAAAAATTAAATGACATGGCTCACTACTTGAATGTTAATTATATTAAAGCTTAATCCCCAATTTGTGAAAATTATATATTAATTAAGTTTTTTAAGACTTCATTGCATACGGGACGGGCCCTTGCTATTGAAGAACTTCTATTGTCATCTTATCATGGGGAACAATACTATTATTTTTACATACTATAGATTCTATTGTATGGTTACAATATATTCAATTGTTAATCTGTGAAATTTTTATTCAGGTAGCGTTGTCCTTACTTCATCCGATTTAAGAACCCAATGAGGCTGTAGTTTTTGTTTCGATTTGTAAGTCTGACTGAACTATAAAGTTTTCATGAAGATAAATCCTTCCTCTAACCTTTGTATGGGTACGTGGCGGGACCATTATTACCATCATCATCATCCTGAGAATTTTCCACCGTATCCAACGATTGATGTCAACTACATTATGCGTGGTACTGATTTTTTGTTTTGTTTTGTTTAGTGAAGCAATTAGGGATTTAGTTCGTAGGGTTAGATTTGCACAAGACTACCCGGAATAACCATACAATTACGATACAATAATATAGAATCACATAAAAATCTATTTCTGACCATAAATCTTATTGTTTATGGATCAGATAAATGAAAAATGCATGTTGTCATTACAATAGACCTACAATAAATACAGAATACAAAAAATAACAATCAAATTATAGAAATTGTTCAAAACAAGTCGACGCTTGTGGCTTATGGCTTTATTACTTAACTTAACCAGTTTCAAAAGCGTAAATATAAGTAATAACCAAATAAAATAAAGTTGTCATTATTATGTAAATATGTTTATGGTTTTGATTCCATGTCCTGAAAGTATTTATGTTATAATATCTGTTTTATCAGCGTTCAGAGTTCAATTGTCAAGAGACGCTCAGCACATTTCGTAATTGTCGTGTACGAAAATAATTTAATTCAAATCTACACGAAGATAGCAAGTCAAATTTTCAGTGCTGGTGGAAATCAAATACGATGTCACGGGGAATCTATTTTGAACGAATGATGATATATTCAATAAATAATATTTAAATGAAGACTAATCACAACAAAAAAGTAGATTAAAGAGTTTTGATTAGATATTTTATTAATTTTGGACCCTGATTTTAATGTACCGTTGAATAGAACACTCTCGTAGCATAAAAATCATAATTAATATTAATTTAAATGTCTATAAATCTACGCATCTAAAGAAAATCTTAAAATCAAAAAATCTAAATAGGGTATGTGTCCCTTGACTCAGCCTATAATGCAATGATCGATTACATTTTTTATTATAACTCAGAAAGTGTTTGAACTTAAGCGAGATTCAACTAGTTGGTACACTTGCAAAGATATGTTTTGATAAGACATTCGGCAGTATTTGTCACGAAAGTTTACTCTAACTCTTTCCATAAAGTCAGAAACATTCGAGGGATATGGATGCAACGTCGGCTCCAGAGGCGTCAATACCGGGTCTAATCGTGGATGCGAATTCGTCCCATTCGATGGATTTATTGCACGGAATACAGTCTTTGTACACGGATTTTCCATTCAAATTCCATGAATTTATGGCATTGCTAGCATATTCACGTTTTACTTAACATTATAATTTCACAAAACGAACTAAGTAGAATCAGACTTCGAAACAATGAAGTGATAGGCATATACGGGTTACCAGCCATTCAATAACGAAAACATCATAATTCACTCATGACTCGATTTTGTCTCCTTCTGCTCTGCGTTTAAAGATGAGCCACTTGAATAAAGACAGCCGAAAGTTCGGCATTTTTCACTGCAGGTTCATTACCAATAGCAACGCTTTTACTACGTTTATTGATACAACGATGCCATATTTGGGAACATACAAAAAATATGTCCCTTACATTGGGTCTGACGATTTTCCTAGTAAAATCGTTGCAATCTCAGCTATGTTAACAGTTAGTCTCTAACGAGCAACTGTTTCTGTACATCCAGACTGCGTTACTCGCTTCTATCGAGTCAATTAGAACCAAACTTAGATCCTTGAAGATCGTGTAGATCATCTGTTCAGCTTAACCAGCGAAATCATGATGCTCCCAAAAGATCAGAAATCGAAGATCACGCGAGTTAACAACTATAAGATGATTAATATTATCTCAATTACTTCGGATTACATTGGTCATCTAATAGCAACATGATTTTGTGGATTATTGCTAATTGCATGACACATTCGGTACATAGGCCGAATGAAGGAGCTAGGCTAACATTACATCCCCTCAAAAAATCTAAATATCTAAAAATCTAAGAATCTTAAAATCTATAAATCTAAAAATCCAAAAATCTAAAAATCCAAAAATCTAAAAATCTAAACATCTAAAAATCTTAAAATCTTAAAATCTTAAAATCTTAAATTCTGAAAATCTAAACATATGACAATCCTTAAATCTAAAAATCTAAAAATCTAAGAATCTTAAAATCTTTAAATTTTTAAATCTTCAAATTTAAAAATTTAAAAAACTTAAAACCTAAAAATCGAAAAATCCAAATTGCATTAAAATTCATGTATTACAGAGCTTACTTTAAGATCAAAAATTAAATCAATCATAAAAAAGTTAAAATTCAGAGCAGTGAACTGACCGAAATATCCATATTCTTAAAACATAACTTTAATCATGTTTTAAAAAAATCCACTGTGCACAGATTTATCGGTTAATTCAGTGGTTAGCCACTAGGTGAGACAGTTCTACTCTGAGTTGCTTGGATGCACCGAGGAACTCGCGAGTAACTTAATGCAGCTTTAAATTGAATCAATATTTATCGGTTCTTATCGGTTACCAGGGTTTCAAAAGTTTGATTTATAATTTGTTTGGAAAAAATAGTGGACACTCCAGAAATGGCAATAAAAGATGGAACGGCGAGTCCTATTCCATGACTATGATGATTTTATTTACATATTTTATATGCGATACGTGATACGGATGTCTTAACTGAAGTCCAATGACAGTTTTGTATAGTAAAATTGCCAATTGGTTATTTGATAAACATTGATTCTAAGAAACTTGACGGTTTAGTCGGAATGGAACGTGTTGAGCTCGTTTGTCTCTTCTCCTGCTATGCTGTAATATTAAAAAGCAGGTCAAACTTAATCCAGTGCGTTTATTCAAAGTATGACTCAAATTGAGCCATAGAAATAACTTCTATAAAAAATAAAATTCAACACTAATCGTTGTAAATACGATATTAAATTATACGTTATTTTAGGGAATATACACTGATAGGCAAAATAAAGTGCCCATCTCGTTTTTTCAATTTCTCTCATATACTTGGTTCAAATTAAAGTAAACACAGTGTAGTTTTTTTCTTATTTTATTTTTTATATTCTTTTTAAGTTTCACCCTTGGAATACTGAAAAAAAGGAGTTTTACTTAAATAAAAAAAAACATCTATTTGTGTTGAAAAAACAAACAGTGACAAAATAAAGTGCCCACTTCAAAAATCGATATGTTTTCGATAAGTTTCCATTGGAAGACCCCTCGATTGTTTATGTTTTGATATTTTGACATGTTTTGAAGCAAACACCTCAACCCGGAAGCGCCCATTTATCAGCAAGGCAAACAAAGCCAAACGGCTTAAGTTTGCTAAGGAGCATGCTGATAAGCCCCTAGAGTTCTGGAAAACGGTTCTCTGGACGGACGAATCAAAATTCGAGCTGTTTAACCGAAAGCGGCGGGTTCGTGTTTGGTGCAGATCGAGAGAGCAGCTTCAGGAGCGCCACATCCAAGGCACGAGGAAATGTGATGGTCTGGGGTGTTTTTCGTGGGAAGGAGTGGGAAGCATTGTGAAAATCGACGGGATAATGACGGCAGATTCTTACATCAACATCCTGCGAGAAAATCTGGAGGTTTCGCTGATCCAGACGGGCCTTGAAGAGAAGTTCGTATTCCAGCAGGACAACGACCCGAAGCATACTGCCAAGAAGACCAAGTCTTTCTTCCGGTCTTGTCGGATCAAACCTCTGGAATGGCCTCCACAAAGCCCGGACCTCAATCCCATCGAGAATTTGTGGGCGATTCTCGATGCCAGGGTTGACAAAACTGGTGTTACCAATAAAAATAACTATTTTGAAGCCCTGGAGCGCGCCTGGGAAGAGCTAGATCCACAGCACCTAAAAAACCTGGTCGAGAGCATGTCGAAGCGCTTGCAGGAGGTCCTGAAGGCCAAAGGAGGACACATCAATTATTGAAATGCTTTTATTTTACTTTAATTTATGTTTTCTGTAGCCTAAATGAAGTGGGCACTTTATTTTGTCACTGTTTTTTTTTCAACACAAATTGATTTGTTTTTCTTTAAGTAAAACTTTTTTTTTTTCAGGATTCCATAAGTGAAACTTAAAGAGAATATAAAAAATAAGATAATAAAAAAAATACAGTGTGTTTACTGTAATTTGAACCAAGTAAATGAGAAACATTGAAAAAAAGATGAGGTGGGCACTTTATTTTGCCTATCAGTGTGTGTTATTTTCTAAATCAGGCTTAAATAGAAAAAAAATTAAACTACTAGCGAGCGGTTTGTATGACGGTTTACACCGTGCAAAAAAAGAGAAGAGAAACGAAAGCAATGCTCGCTTGCTGAGCAACGTGAGTTACTCGAGGTACCTCAAAAGCAGCTCTGAAATTTCTTGTGGTAAGGCGCTATCTTGCCTCTTGGTTAACCAAGTTATTTGATTCAAGATTTGTCACGCACAAATAAAAGCAATGTTTTCCAAACGACGGAAATTCTTAGAAAAATTCTTCAATTTCATTATAAATAAAGTTTATTTGCCGAACGTTAACGGCTTATCGATTGCAGAATTGTTCTCAATATCTCGATCCCTGTCTTTCTGCAAATTAAGAACAGCCTTTTGTTTTGCTAAGATTAGACATTCATTGCAAAACACTTTCTCAGGAAGTAGATGATAAGTCAAACCATTTGTGACATATTTTTCTGCAGATTCTAGTTTTTTTTACACATCGCTGGTTCGATTACCATTGTTTGTGGTATCAATATGTTCACTCGCGATGGAAATTTTCTCGACATTTTATAATTATTAAATTCAAACTCACTCGTTAAATTGTTGCGAGCCGAAACACGAAAATGTACACTGGCAGTTGCTTGAACGAAACGACAAAGCTGATCACGCTCACCCTCTGGATGGCACATAGCATCGAGATGTCATAATGTGTTATAAAATCAGATTTATAAAAGGTTAATGAACATTACTAAAGGATACATACACGGTGAAAAATTTCATCGGCGCGCCTCAAATTGCCCGGCGGCGCGGGCAAAAGAAATGCAGCTGGTCCAAATAGTGGCGGCGGCGGCGCAATAAAATCGTCGTCGGCGGCGGCGCACAGATCTATACATAACAACCCCCCTTTTCTATTGTCGATGTCTTTACTTACATTCGATTCTATTGTGGTAACAATAACTGCTATGATCATTTTATCGTTGTGAACAATACTATTAATTGTACATACTATAGTATGGTTACAATATATTCAATTGTAAATCTATCAGATCTTTTTATTTGGGTAGTTTTGTTTTATGTTTTAAGATAACTATTATCAGGGGATTTCTTTTAAATCCAAACACAATAACAAATATGCTCATTAGCAGCATGTTCAAGTGCGTTTATTTGCGATTTATTTGAAAAAAATAAAATGACATAGCGGAATGGCTCACTATTTGAAAGTTAATCAAATTAAATTACCAACTTGTCGTATTAATATATTCAGTAAGTTTTCTAACACATCATTGCACACGGGACGGTCCCTGGCTATTGAACAGTTTTCTCCTTTCGCCAACGAGAGAAATAACAGTTATTCTAAACACCAGATCAACATCATGCTCTTGCCACCCAAAAGAAAAAAAAATGCAACAAACCAGTCTGTTAGTCTCTTTCTCTGAGGAACACATGTTTACATCGACACATCTCTCCAGCAAACCAAGCGAGTCTACGGGAGCATGTGGAGAGCCATAGAGCGAGAGAGCAAAAACATAGCCAATGGAACTCAAAGCTTACGGTACCGGGGCACTCAGAGAGTAACGGCCACCCTCGTGCTGCAAGGGCGTGCATTCACAACAAAAATTGCTTTGGCCATGCCGCCCGCACTCCTGCACGGCCTTACGGTCGGTAGTTATGGCTACAGATAGATCTATGCACATATCTATACGGGACGGGCGGACGCGGGCGAACGAAACGAGCATTGGCCCAAACGAAACCGAGCGACGTGTTTCAAACGTAAATCTTACGCGAAGCCAGAAACACTACTTTTCCACTTTTGTGACGACGACGACGACGACTAGCCTACTCGGTTTGGCACAGAACTTGGGATCTATTAGGTCGTATCGAAAGACACTCGCACTGATCTTGAGAGAAAATCACTCAGCTGCTGTTTGGGGCTCCAGGAGATCCAACTGGCTTTCTTTGCACTGGTAAGATCAGCAGCTCGCAGTGGCGGATCTTTGGGAGAAACCGGGCGGTGGTGGAACTGAGTGTGCTGGAGTACTCGAATTCCCGGCGCGGTAAGTTGCAGCAACCAGCCGCAGAGCAGATCGCGTTAGTCACCTGTGAACGCTTGAGTCTGACGCACCGTTCGTCCGACAACCGGTACCGTGTACTGAAGATTGGTGAAGATCTAGATCCTCGAGAAAAAAGAGAGTGCGCGCGCGGCCTAGAGGTTTTGGACAATTCGAAAACGGGATCCGAGCCCAATTAGTGGCGTTTTGCTGTTTTGCTTCGCCTTCGCAGTTCCAGTAGTGATCGAAGAAATCGTGGTTTAGAATTGAACCCTTCGTCTGTGTGGTTGTTCGGTGGATGGTTAAACAGTAAGAGATTTACCATTTTTTAATTGTGCGATCCTCGCCGGTGATGATTGTCAGTGAGAGTGGCCATTATTCTTAACACTTGATGCGCCAAAGTGGTTTGCCACAGAAAGAGAAGTGTGCTTACGAGCCGAAGAAGTGCCGTTAGATTTTTACGCCGCTGAAGAACGTGTGTGCCAGCGCGCAATCATCGTGGGTCGTGAATGCGGAGAAGTGCGTCGAGAGAAATGTTTTATTTTTTGTACACGTTTTGATGATTCAATTTCTGGGTTGTTAGCCTTGAGGGATGATAGAACAATTTTTCGGCCGAATCGAACACAGCAACGCTTAGGTTAAGCAGTCTTTGCATACTTCGCTGATTGCACCGTGGAATCGTCCATACGCGATTAAATATCTGCGCTAAGACAAATCGGATCGCCGCTCAGATTTCAGTGGTCAAGATAATACGATAATTTTTTGGGAAATTGTTTTGATGAAGCGTTTACAGCTGTGCGAGGAGCGATTGTGAATTTGCTGGGAGCTGACCCAGTTAGTGGCCCCTTTTCTACCGTGTGTACTTGCAAGCATAATAGAGATCTACTCCGAGTGAAACAGAGTGCAACTAAAACATACGACTGACGGAGGCGACTACGGAGAAAGAAGGAGAAAAAAATGATGATAAAAATAGCGAGTGGAAAAAAATAAATCGCATCTAAAACAAGTGATTAAGCAGGCTAACAGTAAAATTGAAAAAACGACATGTGGGGAACCCCCTCGAAACACATCCACACGTAGGCGGGAAAAGTGAGCTCGTTAAATTACGGTCGTGATTAAAGTGTCTCGGAAATTGGTGAATGTGCCAAAAGGTGATCTGTTTACAGAAAAAAAATAAAAATCGGATGAACATCTGCAGATTGACTCGCGTTCGGAGTTGGAGCAGCAGCAGCAGTAGCAGAAACATCAACTTTGCCAGGAATTGAGGTGTATGTGTTAACCAAGTAATTTTTTATTCGATCCAATTTGTTATCACTGTGTGTACATTGCATTTCCCCCCCGTCTCTTCCGAATGCGCTGGAATTGGAACCGAGCACACGGCAGTAGCGGCAATTTACAATTACGGCTTTACGGTCATCAGTGCGCGATGATCTTGTGAAAGCCGGATTTTCAGCTGACCCAGATCGAAGGGGTTGTTTGCATGGGTATACTTTTTTTTTGTTTTCCATTTGCGCTCGAGGGGGGAGGACCCGGTATTGTTTACGTTTTTCCAATGTGAACGCAAAGTTGACTTAGTAGCTGAGTGCAAAGCCGGAGAGATTCGGGAGTACGGCAGAGAGGAATGAGTCCTTGATTTTGCAGGAGCAGGATTTCTCAGCTGGATTAATTTGTTTTCGGGAGAGAAGCTTTGAGTGAACTGCCGAAGCAGGGTCCTTAATTTGGGGCTCGTGTTCGCGAGGTTGGTTCAGTGCCTCCGGAGATACGGAAATCAACGGATGGATGGGTCGAAATTTTAACGAGCTCTTGGTTGGGAATTTTACGGAAGTAGGTTTTTTTTTAATGAAATTTGAACAGCGCTTATTTTATGTTAACTAAACACCAACTTTTATTATACAATTTTCTTGTATATTCAATTTGATGGTTTGCGGATTATAAGCGAAAAATATGTTTAGTTAATTCATTGTTGATTTCTTTTATATGTTTACTACAGAATAATAATGTATTCCAGAATTAAATACGCATATTCCATGTATAGCGTTCGAAAAGCTAACTGCAAGTAAATATCAAAACACGTAAATTAATATCATTCAGCAGACAGCGAAATATGCCAACTATATAAATCTCATAAAGAAATCGAGATGTTGGAATATGTGAAAGGGTATGAAATCTTGGTGAAATCTTAGATTCTAAACTTAACTTCAATGATCATAATAATACAATCATTCCTAGAGATTTTTTTGTTACCGACACAGGTGAGGTAATGCCCAAAAAATTGGATAATATCTTCGCTAATTTATAGTACCAGTGCGCATCGTTTTAGACCTATTTCCATCTGTATTTGTTGTTCTAGGTGCTCAAGTCATTGTAGAGTTCTGGCCATAAAATCTATTGAATCAACCACAGCTATAATATAGTTTTTATGGAAGAAGCATACTCAAACAGACTCACGGAGGCTTTGTGTATAAAAAGCAATCTGTTTCTCTACATATCAGATATTCTATGTTCTCCAAATCATCTTGGAGTTCAGATAATATTATCTACTAGGCAACCGCGTGACCCATTGGTCTCAGTAACACAGAATATTCCAACAGACTTGAAGAGACTATGCGAATGGAATATAGTCCATTTCCCTCTATACAAGATGTTCCAGGTTCTCCAAATTGTGATAGAGTTTAGATTGTTCTTGGCCATTAGTTCAACCAAAATCAATGTAATGCCACTAAAATCGCTGACATACACAGAATATGCGAATAAAACACTGCTAGAAGACATTATTTGCAAGAACATTTCTGAAGCATATGAATTCGATATTGGATAAATTATGTACCACCGATAAAAGCGATACAATGATATTCCCTAAAACACAGTGTGTGACAAGCGAGTACTATGCTTCTTCCATAAGAACCATATTATAGATGTGGTAGATCCAATAGATTTTATTACTTGAATTCTACAACGACCCAGAGTACCTAGAACAGCAAATATAATAGGAAATAGGTCGAAAACGATGCGCACTGGTACTATATAAATCAGCGAAGGCATTATACAATGTTAGGGGCATTACCTTAGTCTTGGTTGAACTAATGGCAACGAACTATCTAAACTCCAGCACAATTTGGAGAAGCTAGAACATCTTATATGACAGGAAATGAACTATATTCTATTTGTATAGCTTTTTTGAGTCTGCTTGGGTATGCTGCGTTGCTATGGACAGTAGCCTAGTCATGGTTTATCTAGTAGACCATTTGACTTGAACTCCAGGACAATTTGGAGAGACTTGAACGACTGGTATGAATGGATATGAATGACAGATAATTATTACACTCTTTTAGAACATTTTTGGACATGTATCCAATGGTACTCGAACCATGGACGTCAATCTTTGCCTAACATCCCACTGCGGGGTAGGATACATGCCCTTTCGCTCAATTTTCAAAAAACATCTGTTAGATTTCCTACCTGCCGCACTCTGACGGAACTTTCAACACTTTCTCTTCACATCTTTCATTCTAGCCAAAAACATTAATGTTCACCCTTGGTGCCTCATGGTGATAAGCGAACATCTCCTTCTACATTCTAATGGAAGGTCACACCAAGAAACTCTCCTATCTTTAAATGTTTGCGATTTCCTGAACCAGCTAGAATTGATGAAAATTCTTCAAGTTTCACCATTTCAATCGTTCAAATGTTGTATTATCCGTACAGAGTACTTTACTTCGCGAAATTTCCAAAATATAGGGAAGAAACCTATACTGATAATACAAGGTTGTTTCTGCAGTCCGAGAAATCTGATAAGTTCTCTTTTAACACCCGTACGTAGATATTTTTTTCTCATTTCAAAAAGCGAGTAATGGCGCCGTATTGGGCTAAGACTAAAGTTAATGCTTAAGTCTTAAACGTTTGAAGAAAAAATAGAAACGGAATTTTGAAATTGGCGAGGTAATGGTATTCTTTCGATCACCTTCATTTCAAAAAGGAAAAGAAAAAAGTAACAACCGATCTATAAAAATTATACATATACATTTTTAAGAAAATTACATGCTTTATGATAGATCCATGCCTGTACAGTTGATGAAGACACTGTTTGTTCGTGCGTATTTCAGTTCAAATGCAATTTTTATGGGTCCTTCACTTGTTTACTGTTTTTTTTTGCAGAAGAGAAGTTGTTTTGGGGATGGAATCAACATCATCAACCGCTCTAGCGTGGGTTTAGAGTAGATACAGCTTTGTAGGACTTACTCACAACATAACCTTGTGGTCTTAACGGTTAAAATAGCTTTTGCAAACATCTCGACTTATAATTTTTTTTGTCATCATGGGAGATGTGATGAAAACCTGTTTTTCATCATTCACGGATCACTTACACATTGCTTTGGTTAATTGTTTACTAGTGCAGGAATGGAAAAATATTTTACACCGAATTCCTACACACTAAAAAAATAATAAAATAATATTCAATAAAAAAAAAAATATGGGAACTACATGACACGCAATTTAAAAAAATCACACAATTTAGATCGACGCAATGGTTTGCTGCGGCATTTTTATGTTCACGTTGAAAAATTCCAAAAAAATACATTAATTACACCTACAGTTAGTAGATGAATTGAAAAACAAGGGCAGAAAAAAAATTGCTCTTATGGTGTAACTTTTTTGAAAAAATCCACATTTTTTCCGCCATTTTACCACATTTTTCCATATTTAATCATAATATATATTAGAATAATTTTCAATTCATATAGAAGGTAATACTATAAAAAGAAATCCTATAAGTTTCAGCTAAATCGAATAATTAGTTTTCGAGTTATTACCGGCATAAACTCTGAAAGTGCTGTTTTGAGAAAAACGCGTTGAAAGGTTTAATTATCGGTCTGCGCGCGAATATGGCGTCTTCGAAAACCGATGAAAAGAAGCACTTGGAGTTCGAATTTCGAAATTTCGTTCCAGGAGCGTATTCTACGGGAAATTTACTAACTTTTTATGCAACAAAAAAAATTTTTTTTTTATTGGTCATTCTAACTGTATATCCCCCCTTAAGTGATACTAGGAAAATGAACACCCATCACTTCTTTGAATTATTTATTTGACGTCAATAACGTGTAGACCTTATGTTATAGTATTTTTACATGTTTTGTCACTTTAATCTATAAATATATTTGCAACAGTATTTGAGTATTTGTATTTATAAGCAGCTGAAAAGCAAATATTAAGTATTGGTTCAATTTAAAATTTGTCGTTGTAAAGTCACCGCTTTCGCAATGCATATTATTTGTTAATTTGAAGGGCCAAATTTAGCATAATGTGTACAATGGTGGTTTGTCATGAAAAAATTAGAAGAAAAAGTAGTATTTCCATTTAATTCCAACTACCTTTGCTTATCTTGACAGATACGCGTATTTCGTCTACAATGTGCAGACTTCTTCAATGTCTCGTACTACCCAAGTAACAATTTTGGTTTTATAAGGGTTCTGAAGAGCGTGAATTAGACTTCAAGAATGCTATAAAACCATGATAAAACCAGCAATGTTCCTTGGGTAATAACTCGACTTGCACATATAACATATAACTCCGACTAGTAAGTATCTAATCAAAGCATTGATAAAGAATTCAATCTACGTCCTTCTGAGAATTTTCATGAACCTAAAACTGTCAACATATTGTAACATGAGGTGATGTAATTTTAAATCACTACATTTATGCAGATTAATATAAACATATTTCTAATAAGAATTTCTGACAAGCGGAAGTGGTATTATAATGCAGTTTTATAGGCTTGATTAATCACAGACATGTAATATTCATGATATTTTAAAGGGTTTTCTTTGAAAATTATATCCACAGTCTGACTCTGGCACGAATTAAGAAAGAAAATGAGAAAACATTGCCTCGTTACACTCTGATTTTGAATAGAAATGAATGTCGACCACAGTGCGATAATACTATATATATAAATAAATAAATAAAACACAGTAGCCTCCGTCACCGATGACAGTTTTCTTCAAGCATTTTAAAAAAGCCATGTGCAACTTTTCTGTTCACAATCGTGTTATTTTGTATTTATGGGCACATACAGTTACATGACTTGGCATATATTCCAGCTGGTGGTGTGACGCACCAGCCCCAGGCTGAATCGAATGCGCATTAAAGGAATGCTAGATTGACGAGAAAATAATGGGATATTTCATGTGAATTAAAGCCAGATACCGTCTGAATTTAGCCTGTTCTATGAAAAATTGCAGACGTTGTTGATTGGCGCATGAAAGATTGCAAACAATTTTGTTGTTTACACCTTTTTTGGCATGGAATTTTCGAAACGAGGGGAAATTTACGCGCCGGTTAAAATTCATTACTTTTTTCCGTAAAATTACCACACCAAATTCTGAAATAATACTCTTGGTGAAAATTTCAATTTTAAAGTACGTGGCTAATATTCTTAGATTAGCATTCAATAAGTAACATTCGTGAATCATAATTTTTGATAGGGTATGTGTTTTTCAGCATAATGTGCAAAGATCAGTTACATGTTTATTATAATTCATGAAATATGTTAGCTGTTAGGGATATTCAACTAGTTATACACTTGCATAGATAAGTAAAACAAGACGTTTGGTACCTTGTTTCACGAAAAGTTGCATAACTCATTTTATAAAGTCAGAATTATTCGAGGGGTGTGGATTTAATGTCGGTCTATTCACATCGAATTGGATGGATGCAACTTCGTCCTATTAGATAGATTTATCTTTAAATGCAGTTTTCGAATGGATTTTTGCTTTGTTTTTATGAGTTCAGGCATGCAAATCATATTCTCCATTGAGAGTTTTGCCAATAAAAACATTTTTACTAAGTTATCCATAAAACATAGGCCATAGTTAAGAACAAAGAAAAAAAATTTGTCCTTAACATTGGGTCAACGATTTCTTGTTAAAGTATTGTTATTTTATCTCTGTGAACAGATAGTTTATACGTCTGGCTGTTTTCTGTACATCCACATCTAGCTTCATTATTTAGTTTCTCGGTTTAATTTAGCTAAATTTAGATCATTCGAAGATCGTGGAGATAATCAGATCAGCTTATCCAGTGAAACCATAAAGTCTAAAAGGATAAGGAAATCGAAGTTTACGCGAAGTGAACAAATTGATCAACTATGTCTCAATTGCTTTGTATTAAATCGGTTTGTGGCTGAATTAATGACGTTTTTGTCACATAGGCTGAAGCGAATGAAGGAGCTAGCCTTACGATACATCCCGTTACCTTATATGCTATCAATAAAAAAAGAAACTATCTCATAGTGGAAACTATAAATTATTCCGAAACAGTTGAAACCAAAATGATATCAGGGATTGGTTACTTTTTACTGTGCTGGGAACATGGTACTGATACGGTACCAGTTTGTTATCTTACTTTGACAGGGTGAACATTTAATATGAATTTCACTCTAATTACCAGGTGAAATTTGTTTAAATTGGAAACAATCAATGCAAACCAAAACAAAACGGTGATAAAATGATACTCAATTATTTATATGTTGAGCCGGAAAATTTAATGCATCTTATTCCAACGTTTATGCTGATTGCCATTAAAGGAATTATGATAATTACCCCCAATGAGACTCTGTCTGAATATTCTGGAACAACAATCATCTTTCTGTGCTCTTTAAGCTTAGGATGATAACGATAATTACTTCAATAATTGCTTTCTTCAAGCTCAATATTCGGTGACTTCATTCGTTTGGCACTTTCATGGTCGTTAATAACATCATTCAATACTGATGTACTGAAAACATGGACAACCTTTAGGTGGTGAGTAAAACACTTAAATTCTATGATTAATAGGCTTTTGAAAAAATACTCAGTCTGCTCTTCTCTACCTTAGCTCAGTTGGTAATGGCGCAGGTACAAATCAACACCATACTGGAGGTGCTGGGTTCGATTTTCGGTCTGGTCTAGGAATTTTTCGTTAACGAAAATGTCTCCACTCCCTGGGTATAGGGTATGATCGAACTTGCGACACAATCACACTAATGTAAAAATGGTACGGGTCATCAAAAGCTCTCGATTAATAACTGTGGAAGTGCATTTAGAACACTAAGTTGAGAGCAAGCAATAAGCTAATTGCAAAACCAATAAGCTTGAAATGCTAAGAAAAAAAGAAAGGAAACTCCCATTTAAGTTCAAGCAAAGACTGCATGAAAAATTAAGTCCAATCTCTTACTTTCATAAATTTCAACTACTGACGCATTCTGCTTCATGGCTTTTGGCATAATCGCTTTCGGCCTACTTGGCCTACTGATCCATTCGACCATATGGCCTTCAGCCTAATGGCCCTACAACTTGGATTCCGCATTTATTCCAAATCCACTTCACACAAAGTATTCTTCTCGCCGAACAGAATCAACAAATACGCAAACAGAAGAACCGGAACAAATTAAAAATGGAAATAAAATTTGACAAAACGCGGTAGGAACTGAATTTTTTTACACCCACTGATAGTAAATCTGGAGTCATAATTTTTTTTTTCCAAAATAACATTTCTCCCATGAAGGTTCACTTTGGCCTGTGTTCAATCAGGCCGTAATGAAACATGTAAAATATCTTGGAAATAATTGCCTCAGACTACAATGTCCAGAACGCCGTTTTTGCGTGATAGTTTCGCGGAAGTGATTAATTTTGTATTCACTCTCCCAAATACAGTCACGCCTAACAAGGCAGGCAGCAATTGTGCGAGCATCTTCACCCTCCAGCTACCCGGCCCAAGCTGACCCACATGCAACTTAAAATTCGTCACGCAATCATCCAAATTGCCTCCGCCTCCTGCAAGCAAAACAGAAAAGTTCCGTTTCTCCACCCAGGCCAGTTCCTCGGATGATTCAATCGCATTCTTGTCGTTCCAACTGTTGAATTCACACTCGCACAACAAATATTCGTCACCAAGTTTCCAATCAAGCTACCTGCGAGAGATCATTCACCCCAGGCTGCAAAAGAAGCATTCCCCCTTTCCCTCCCACCGACGACTGATGGTCTCGAAATCGGCGTTGAGAAAGCCGAAGCTCGGAAATTTAAAATTTATCGATTTTAGGTACCCACTTTTCGAGCCTCCCCAAAACGAACAGACGGACGGACAGACAAGTCGAAGTCAGCAAAGCAAACGGAACGCTGTTTACTCTAATCATTTGCATAGCTATCGAATAAATTTTGCTGCCCATTTACCGCTTAGCTTCCAGTGCCGAACATGGAATTATTGCTTCCCATGCGTCCATTGATCCGGCGATGTGATTATTCTTTGGCAATTTTGGTACTCTTAGGCTCCCCTTCCTCGGCATGGGAAAGGAAGCCATTTCCCAGTCTGCGCCACACGTCGGGTACTTACTGAACCTACTTCGAGTCACCACTCGCCACTGGCAGAAACTCATTCAAACAAATCGCCACTTAAAGTTCCCGCAAAATGATCTTTCCTAACAATGTGTGTCTCACTGCTGCTAGCTGTCTGTCGGTGGAGAGTTTCCGGGCAGCTGACCGTTACGCTATTCTAATTAGGTTACACCCCGAGCCGTCGTCGTTGTCGTCGCGTCGGTTTCTTCCCGCTTCAGTTCCCCTTCCACCATTCAACCGATTCGACGATGGCTTCGACAACTACTGAGCGAGAATATTGAGGTCCACAGTCAGCAGCCGGTTGAGTAACACGATGACCTAGAAATCGCCCAACAGCGCCAGAACCTGCAGCAACTAGGCAGCAATTGTCGATACCGGTTTAGCTGATGATGCTGAGGTCCGAGCGCGTTGGATCGATAATCGGCTTCTTCGGAGGGCGCTTGAAGATGCGAAATTTTTTTTCACCCTAGTTGAGGTCACGGCCAATTTGCGGTGATGGGAAGGGTAGCATCTTCTCGGTATTCGGGTAAAGTGTGAGCCATGAATAATGAAAAGCAGCGCGGAACAGTGTATTGTGAGCGAGTAGGATGAGGGGAGGGTACTTTAATGGAGAGGTTTTGGCCAACCGCAAAAGTGCGTGTGAATTTTTAGGATAACCTGAGTGATGAAGTAACCGATTTTATTTTGTTTGGTATCATCTGGTTCGGGGATAAGCTGGATTTGAAAGGCGATAACGCTGGTCTCACAAATCGACGTGATAACGTTGGTCGGAACATGGATCAGATGGCGATAATGGAACGAACGAATAAAGCATTAAGTTAGGGATTTGTGCCACTCTGTCAGGTGAAACGGTTGTCGAATAAAGGTTACTATCACCTTGAAAAACTCTGGGGGTTTTATGCTACCTTGTATTAAAATGTAAACTGGGTGAATCGATTTTTATCAAACGTAGTACTGCCAGGCATTATCTTTAGGATTCCAAACAGGGTTGGCCCAATTAAGGAAAGCTAAAAAAACGTTATTGCTTTGAATTGAATATTTTTATTGTGTCTCTTTGCGTTTTGAAGAGGACTGTATCGTTAATTATGTGTACACCAAAAATTGCTGTATTAAAATATTTATTTATTTATTTTGCAACTCAAATGTAAATACATTGTTTATTGACCATCAACAAAGCCCATGACATCAGTATTCGTTTAATTTTTCGGTGATCTGGCCAGCTCTCGCATCTTCTTCTTGATGTTCCTCATGATGTTTTGCACAACCATTTCGTCGATGGTTTTGCTTGCGTTTACCCAGTCTTTTTTTAATTTGATGCTGTCATCTGCTCCTCTAGCCTTCTTCCGCAGCTTTCCTTTCATCAAAGCCCAACATTTTTCAGTGGGCCTTATTTGCGGACAATTTGGAGGATTCATCGCCTTTTACAAAATTTGGACATTGTTCTCTTCATACCAGTCCAAGGTGGCACGTGCATAGTGGCAGGATACCCAACCAGGCCGAAACAGTGTCGAACCTTTGTGTTTTTGGATGAGTGACAGAATTCGTTTCTGCAGGCATACCTTCCGGTACATTTTGTCGTTCACAATTGCGGTAGTGAATAAAGGTGTCGATTTCATACCGCACCGGCAAATTGCTTGCCAAAACAGCTCCCTTTTTTCAGTTTTTTCGCTAAAATTCGATTACTCTGAGTTTGGGACACCCGTTCCACGCTTCACGGTGTAAAATTGTGCCCCTGGAAGTACCATGTAGTTCAATTTGACGTACACTCAGTAGCAAAAAAAAGCCGAGTAAAATTTTGCTTCCAAAAACCGCGTTGTTCAACCTCCTGTTAATTTGTCAATTATCAATATTTTCAGTTGAAAATTTGACAGCATTATACAAAATATATAGACCTTATGTGACCAAAATTTCATGTTGATAAAATTTATGAATTTGGAGTTATCATAAAATATGTGAAAAAAGTCATTTTTGGACATACCAATTTCAAAAATCCGTATTTCTGTGAAAAATTTAGGTAGCATATTACACTTCCGTAGCTTAAAATAATACAGAAAATAATGTAGACGAAATTTGAACTATTTCCATTAAGTGGTTTGGACTACAGCTGTCGTCAAAGTTGACGTACCAACATGAGCATTTCCCTTTTTCACCCGATGCTGAACTTGCTGAAATATCGGTGCAAAAAAAAAGCCGAGGTGAATTCATCTTATTAATACACATGATTTGTTACGCGTGAAATATCGCAAATAACTAGTGTAACCCACGAAGAACTTTGCAAATATGGCATTCAGTATGAATTGGTTTGTGAAAACTACGTATACAGTGTTATACAGTATAATTAATAAAATTCACCTCGGCTTTTTTTTTGCACCGATATTTCAGCAAGGTCAGCATCGGGTGAAAAAGGGAAATGCTCATGTTGGTACGTCAACTTTGACGCCAGCTGTAGTCCAAACCACTTGATGAAAACAGTTCAAATTTTGTCCACATTATTTTTTGTTCTTTTAAAAGCTATTAAAAAAATTGTAATATGCTACCTAAATTTTTCACAGAAATACGGGTTTTTGAAATTGGTATGTCCAAAAATGACATTTTTCACATATGTTGTGATAACTTCAAATCTATAAATTTTATCAACATGAAATTTTGATCACATAAGGTCTATACAATTTGTATAATGTTGTAAAATTTTCAACTAAAAATATGGATAATTGACACAGTTACAGGAGGTTGAACATGGAGTTTTTTGCTAACAAAATTTTGCTCGGCTTTTTTTTTGCTACTGAGTGTACGTCTCGTCATTCATGATAATGCACATGTCATTTTTGCTCAAATCGTTGTCGTGCAGCTTCCGAGCCCGAGTTTTCACGAAATCCGCCTGAATTTGGCTGCGTTTCGGACATTTTTTGTTTTCGGTAAGTCTTTAGGGAATTTCGCTTCTTTGCACGTTGGACCATTTCAATCGTCGTTCCATACGTTTTTGCGCAATCTCTGATGGATACCTCTTTTTTTCCTTCAAAAACTTTGCAAATTTGTTTGTCCAAATTTGGGTTTGACGCCCCATTTTTTTCTACCACGGCCAGGTAAGTCCTTCAATCTGTTATGTATAACAAACGGGTTGATCGTAATTTGGACCGTACAGACACCAACACCTTATTCTTTTGCTAATTTTCTTAGCGACAATCCCTTTTCAGTGCAGTTCTTGGTCACAATCGATTTTCGCTCTTCTTCCGTAAGATCTCGCATTGTTCCGCTTCATGTAAAACATTAACTTTTTATGAAGGTTTTCGTTTGTTTGCAAGGCAAGCAACACATTGACACTAAACAGCTGTTAAAATAGGTCATAGTCTCTTTCATACAGAACTTCAAAGGTGAACTCATAATTAACGATGCAGTCCCTACAAACGTGTTGAAGTATAACAGAATGGACTTAAAGTTCAAATCGGTCACATTTTGCTTCTATGATTGCTTTGAGCCGTTTCGGGAAAGCATTAAAAGCAGCACGCATCTCTTGTTCTGGAATCTCGATACAGATTTTCTGAAAAGTTTCATTGAATTTCTCAATGCCCGTTGGTTTGGGGCTCTTAAACATTTGTTCTAAAATGCCCCAAATGGAAAACGTTGATTGTTACACTCTTTTTTTTTTTATTAAAAGTAGAGAAAGTTGACCTATATTTCTCCCCAAACCATGTGTGATTTTAAAATCTTAAAAATTGATGTGTAATTTTGAAATAGTGAAACTTCTCTGACTGATGATGAAGGGATCTCCTGGATCGATACTGCATGGATTTAGAATGTGTTGTAAGACGAATTTTTGTTCATCTACTAAAATAGTAAGCAAATCTCATTCTCACACTACAACTTATATTGCGTGATATAGACTATCTTGATTTTAGCATCTATGCATTAAGTTTTCACTGAAAATAATTACAGGGCATTTGATATCAAGATTCGTAATATAGATTGTAATGTGACCGAGGCTTAATGCTACACGCCAACATTACTGTCTCTACACACTTAGAAATTATGAATTTTTCACGAGAGGTAATACATGTTTGTAAAAAGTCGGAGAACGTAAAGAAAAATTTCGTGTAAAGTTATGTCTCCTGTGACACATACGCAATTCGACGAAAGATGTGTTTGATTGAATTTATTTTCTCATCTCTTTCAACTCATTCTTATGTGCTAAAGGACTCTTGCATATGTTGGTCTCAGGGGACAGAAATTTGCGTGACATTTTGGTTGTGTGTAATTATCTTTTCGAGAGGAAAAAGTAGTCGAGCAGATGCAAAGCACTAACAATAGTACCATTAAGTATTTTCATTTATACCCGAACGAGATGACATTTTATTGTTGAAATGCGCACATTTGACATACATTTTTAGTAAAGCGTTTTACTTATATTCGGTTGTGATTAACTACCAAATGCTGAAATTGCGGTAAACTTGCTTTGGAAAACTTTCAAATAAGATAAACTAAGCTTGGCACCTAAAGTAAAAGCTATAGTGGCCGCATATGCTCTGATTGTGGACTATATTTTGCGAAAAAGTGAGATCCACCAGGCATATAGGAGTAAGGGGATGTAATGTTAGCCTAGCTCCTTCATTCGGCCTATGTACCAAATGTGTCATTAATTTAGGATCATCAACAAAATCATGTTGCTATTAAGGATGACCGATACAATCCGAAGCAATTGAGACAATATTAATCATCTTATAGTTGGTTCACTTCCGCGTAATTTTCGATTTCTTGAACTTTTGGGGCATCTTGATTTCACTGGTTAAGCTGAACAGATGATCTACACGATCTTCAAGTGATCTAAAATTGATTTAATTGAATCGATATAAGCAAGTAATGCAGTCTGGATGTGCAGAAAATAGTTACACGTTACAAACTAACTGTTCACATAGCTAAAATAACAATGATTTTACAAGAAAATCAGTAGACCCAATGTTGGGGACATATTTTTTGTATGTTCCCAACTATGGCCTGTTGTATCAATAACGTAGTAAAAAGGTTGTTATTGGTCAAATTTCAAGTGGAAATGCACTTGAATTTGTGGTTGTTTATATTCAAGTGGCTCATCTAAACACAAACCGAAGAGAACAAAATCATTGTATAGTGAATTATAATGTTTTAATTATTGAATGGCTGATAAATCATATATGAACACCACCTAAGAGTTTAGAGGCAGTTTACTTTAGTTTGTTTTGTAAAATGTTGTATTAGTTAAATCAAGTACAACTTACATAATGCCTTAATTCATAAAATTAGGAAAAACAACCGTTCGAAGACTGCATTTAGTAATAAATCCATCAAATGGGACGAAGTTGCATCCATAAATAGACCCGATTTGGTGCTTATAGACCGACATTAAATCCATATCCCTCGAATGTTTTTGACTTTATAAAAGAGTTGTGTAACTTTTCGTTGATACATACTGCCAAATGTCTTATCAAACATATCTTTGCAAGTGTCTAACTAGTTGAATCTCGCTTACAGCTTAAAAACTTTATGAGTTATAATAAAAAATGTGATCGATGGTTTGCATAATAGGCTGAGTCAAGGGACACATACCCT
>JASCZW010014200.1:0-23521 GCA_034211315.2 Aedes japonicus | reverse complement strand
CTTTTCAAATGAAGAATAAATGCTATGATTTGGTTGATTCGTTTTGCTGTAATCCCATTTTGTTTTAGTGACACATATTGCGAGACACTCTGTATTATCCAATTTCCTATACGCTTCATCGTCCATGATTATACACCCAGAATTTCTATTCAAAATTGTATCATACTGTGTACGGGCTCTCAGTTTCACATACGTGGCCGGATTTGAGTTTCTTTTGGGTTTCTTCTGCTTCAGGTCTTGAGCCTGAGTTGCTCTTTTGCACGCATCATGTTAGACACCCGGCTATCAATCATTTTCGCCAGAATGGAAGCCGATGGTTTCTGTTTATAGACATCGCTGATTTTCTTGTCAGTAGCAGGACTCACAGCTTTGGATTTCTGTAGACTCCTCTGTGCATCTTCAAAAGTACATTGTTTTCCATATATTGTATCTGCATTTCGTACCGCTTCGACACCCACTATCTTCCTTGTAAGACTACGCATTTTGTGAGTCAACCAAAAACCAAAGTTTTTTTTATAATGCTATGACGTACAGAAATGTGTTAAAAAAAAAGAACGCAGCCAAAATAATTTGTAAATATCATTCAATTCAAAATTACCGTCAATATTAGATGTGCTTATAATTTCTGGAAAAGTCTTTAGAATATAACCAGCTCTATTATGTGATTCGTGCCAAAACTGCAATGGAGTTGTCTGATGGACTGGCCAAGTATCACGAGCAGTCCTCTCAATCCAAAAAGGTGTACGTCCTGCGGAAGGTAAAAGCATATCGGACCACTTCAATAAGGTGACGGTGCTCACGAATCAACTGACGGCGATAGGAAAGGAGCTTAAAGAACATCTGATCGCCACGATGCACAGTTTGGAAGCAACATTAAATTTTCAGCGTTATCTATGCAAATGAATGGAATGTTAGATTTGGCACGAATTAATGGGATCTTTTATGATAATTTTAGCCAGATATGGCTGGATCCAGGTCCAGGATCCAGGAATGGCTTGCAATTAAACGAGGGGAAATTCTACATGTCTGTTCAAATTCAGGGCGTGACCTCGGCGAAGTGGTTAACATTCATACCTCTCACGCCAAAGTCACATGTTCGAATCTCACCCTTAATTTTTTTCTGTTCAGTAACTCCACTGTCAAGCCGTCCCGAGGAGGATCTTACACTGGAATTCGTGAAGGGCAAGCTATTGGATCAATGGAGACGCCGTGAAGCACGCGAGATGTCAGAGAAGATACTGTGAACTGGAAGCGATACCGCGGGAACATCATCTGAAAAGCTAAAAGTAACGTGCTACTAAAGGGTGTCCACGATGAAATTGCCACACACAAAATTGATTCGCAAAATTCGAGTTTTCATCCGATTGCCATCAAATTTTCAGGGATTGAGAAATAACTATTAAACTTCATTTTGCCATTTTACTAGTATTTTATTTACAGTCCATACGCAAATTCCCGCACCTTGGCCTTAACCCCGGCCATAAGATTCTGCACAACCTGTGAATCAACCGTTTTTTGCATGTAAACCCATACTTTCTTCAGTTCCTCGACTGTCTTCACTACCTTAGGTCGTTTAAGAAGGTGCTGCTTCATTATCGCCCAGTACTTCTCGATGGGGCGGAGCTCCGGAGTGTTGGGAGGGTTGAACATTTTCGGCACGAAATTGACCTTATTGTCCGCATACCACTTCAGCACGTCCTTGGAGTAGTGGCATGAGGCCAAATTCAGCCAGAAGATTGTTGGGACGTTGTGGGCCTTCAGGAGAGGAAGCAGCCGCTTCTGGAGGCACTCTTTTATGTACACCTGTCCGTTCATCGTGTCCTGGGTCACGAAAGATGCACTCCGCTTCCCGCACGTGCAGATGGCTTGCCAAACCAGGAATTTCTTCGCAAATTTGGACATCTTCTGATTGCGGACATGCTCCGGAACGCTGAACTTATCCTTGGCCGTGAAAAACAGGTTGCCGGGGATCTGTTTGAAGTCGGCCTTCACATATGTTTCGTCGTCCATGATGCAGCATTCAACTTTCGTCAGCATGTTGAGGTACAACTTCCTGGCACGGGTTTTGGCGGACTTGTTCTGCTTCTCGTCGCGATTAGGGGCCTTTGTACCTTGAAAGTTCGAAGCCCAGCCTTAGTTTTGGCTTTCTGGACAAAACTTCGGCTTATGTGCAGCTTCTTAGCCACATCCCGAACGGAGGCGTTCGGATTTCGGTTGAAGGCCCCAACTACGCGGTTGTGATTTTTGGTGTTGTACGGAATACTTTTTCCTTCACTTCTGGGCTTCCGATCGGTGGTCAACCGTTCCTCAAACCGCTTAATCACTTGCGATACCGTGAAATTCGCGATTCCCAACGTTTTAGCGATGGAACGATGCGAGAGATCCTTGTTCTCGTGATGAATGCGCAAGATTTTATCACGCACGAGCTGTTCTTTTGACTTTAT
Organism: Aedes japonicus; assembly: GCA_034211315.2. Classification (NCBI taxonomy): domain Eukaryota; kingdom Metazoa; phylum Arthropoda; class Insecta; order Diptera; family Culicidae; genus Aedes; species Aedes japonicus. Next base: position 21,077 of record JASCZW010014200.1, on the reverse strand, counting down.
TTCCGCGAGTTTTGATCACAGGACTTTAAGGATGTAAATAATGCACTATGAACTAAATCCACCCAAATTTTCATCAAATTCTACCCAACGGTTAAAAATTTAGAGCAATTTCATAGTGTGGCAATTTCATCGTGGACACCCTTTACTGCCAGAAAGAAGGGCAGAAACTGGACTGCAAGACGGTTGATCCTGGCAGAAGGTAAAGTTGGTGACCAACGACGATTGGTGTTCAACGGCTAATTGGTGCAATTCGTATACGACAATCCAAATCCAAATCCAATCCAAATCCATTAAAAATCCAAACCAAATCCAATCCAACCCAATCAAAATCCAATCCAAACCCAATCAAAATCCAATCCAAACCCAATTAAAATCCAATCCAAACCCTATCCAAATCCAATCCAAATCCAATCCAAATCAATCCAAATCCAATCAAATCCAATCCAAATCCAATCCAAATCCAATCCAATCCAATCCAAATCAATCCAAATCCAATCCAAATCCAATCCAAATCCAATCCAAATCCAATCCAAATCCAATCCAAATCCAATCCAAATCCAATCCAAATCCAATCCAAATCCAATCCAAATCCAATCCAAATCCAATCCAAATCAATCCAAATCCAATCCAAATCAATCCAAATCCAATCCAAATCCAATCCAAATCCAATCCAAATCAATCCAAATCCAATCCAAATCCAATCCAAATCCAATCCAAATCAATCCAAATCCAATCCAAATCCAATCCAAATCCAATCCAAATCCAATCCAAATCCAATCCAAATCCAATCCAAATCCAATCCAAATCCAATCCAAATCAATCCAAATCCAATCCAATCCAATCCAAATCCAATCCAAATCCAAATCCAATCCAAATCAATCCAAATCCAATCCAAATCCAATCCAAATCCAATCCAAATCCAATCCAAATCCAATCCAAATCAATCCAAATCCAATCCAACCAATCCAAATCAATCCAAATCCAATCCAAATCAATCCATCAATCCAAATCCAATCCAAATCCAATCCAAATCCAATCCAAATCAATCCAAATCCAATCCAAATCAATCAAATCCAATCCAAATCCAATCCAAATCAATCAAATCAATCCAAATCAATCCAAATCCAATCCAAATCCAATCAAATCCAATCCAAATCCAATCCAAATCCAATCCAAATCAATCCAAATCCAATCCAAATCCAATCAAATCCAATCCAAATCAATCAAATCAATCAAATCCAATCCAAATCCAATCCAAATCAATCCAAATCAATCCAAATCCAATCCAAATCCAATCCAAATCAATCAAATCCAATCCAAATCCAATCCAAATCCAATCAAATCCAATCCAAATCAATCCAAATCCAATCAAATCAATCCAAATCCAATCAAATCAATCCAAATCCAATCCAAATCAATCCAAATCCAATCCAAATCCAATCAAATCCAATCCAAATCCAATCCAAATCCAATCCAAATCCAATCCAAATCCAATCCAAATCAATCCAAATCCAATCCAAATCAATCCAAATCAATCCAAATCCAATCAAATCAATCCAAATCAATCCAAATCCAATCCAAATCAATCAAATCCAATCCAAATCAATCCAAATCAATCCAAATCAATCAAATCAATCCAAATCCAATCAAATCAATCCAAATCAATCCAAATCAATCAAATCAATCCAAATCCAATCCAAATCCAATCAAATCCAATCCAAATCCAATCCAAATCCAATCAAATCCAATCCAAATCCAATCCAAATCCAATCAAATCAATCCAAATCCAATCCAAATCCAATCCAAATCCAATCCAAATCCAATCCAAATCCAATCCAAATCCAATCCAAATCCAATCCAAATCCAATCCAAATCCAATCCAAATCCAAATCCATTATGAGGGCCATTTCTCAATATTATACATAGAATTAATAATTGTTAACATATTTTCAATCAAAATGAAAAATGATTTTTTTTTCTAAATTTCAGAATATTTTGAGAAAAATTGATAATCAAATCATTTGAAATCTTAACAAGTGCAGGACAATTTACTCGAATAATAAAATAAGTATCTCTTAGTAAGAAAAACAACTGTTTTTGGTTATTAAGATAAGAATATTGTTTGTCAAAATTGTGTAGTATGCTAACAAATAGTTCTCTCATTGATAAAAACATTATAAAAAACTGTTAACACATCATATGATCACATATTGATGTGCTCGGATTTGTTTTTTTTTTGCCATAATAAAATAAATTTTGCTTAATATTATTATTAGCTGACTTGTTTTCCAAAATGTTCAAGTGGTTTATAAATAGTTTGTTGGAGTTACGTTGTAATAACTATTCTGAAAATATTTGAACATATCATTTTATGGTATTATAGAGCACAAAAAACATAGTGATATACATTATACAATTTAAAAAATATATGCAGGTTTGGTGAAAATACTTACACATAACATTCACTTTGGGAAACAGCTGACTGAATCATGTAAAATTAATATATTAATATATTTTTGGTCAAATTTTAAGAAATGTTTATGAATGATTTTCAAAGCATTTTGAAATAGAGTAGGGATTGGCTTCAACTCCATGGGACCCTATTCTAAGCAGAGGGGAACGAATTACATACAATTCTCATTTTTCGCATCTATGATCTTCTGTCTTTTTAAAAATAATGAAGCATTACACTGCAAAAAAATGAGCATTGTAGGTTACTTTTATCCCTCGTGCTTGGAATAGGATTCCAGGGAGCTGAACTGTTCCCTATCCTATGTACCTGACAATTGCCTAAGGTCTTCAAATTTAATCGACTTAATTATGAAGAAGCAGCCTTTGATTATTTTTCTTTTTTCAGGTAAACATTTTGAGGGTCAAAATTTTCGTGCTCATATACTGCCACAGAGCAGTTCTAACCAGAGATGGCATTTCACCTTTTTGTTACGCCGATGCGTGAGATTTTACCTTCACAGAGGGTATAACCACAACTCACCACAAATAAAGCAAAGTGCTCTTTTATTCGGTGGTAAAAAGATAGAGTGAAAGTGTCCGTCTGTGATGAGATGGCTTGGAGTGAGTGAATCACTCTCTCTTTTGAACGACCGCTCTCGCATGCTCCCATCTGTCTTCGCCCAAGAGCTCTGGCCACGTGCTTCGCCCACGTCGCTGTCGCTTACACTTGTGCGAGGACGCGCCAGTCGTATGAGTTGTAGAAAATGTCCGAAAAAAGGATGTGAGAATATACATTCTTCTTTTTTTCTTTGTTATATAGCGTAAAAGCGAATATAAACAAGAGAGACGAGCTCTCGTAGAGATAGGAAAAGTGAGTGGAAAAATTAAAATCTCTCTTTACCTTAAACAGAAATTTCACATCGCTAGAATTGCTCTTTGCCATTGACAGTATATGAACACGATCAAGTGGACAAGGGGTTCTCTTTCCCCTGTCAAGGGGATGCCTGTCTAGGTCTGTAGCTAGGCAAGAGATTGTCTGTTTAATCGGATGCCACATTTGAAACATGTTCTACGCTCAATTTCATCTACACACACAGAATTATATGCCGAGTCTCGGCTTTCTGAAACCAACATCCGCACAGCTGACCTCTCGGTTTTGATCTTGGTTTTATTATGTTAACCGATAATCTCGGTTTGGGTCAAACTGAAAACTCATTTAATTAGCTGGGAATCTCGGAATGAGCAAACTGATATACATTTTTTTTTCTAATTATATATTTTCCGTCGGCCTATTTCCTCACATGGTGACAATCACCGACGCCAGGGAGACGACTCCACCACCCGGACCCTACCTAACGACTCATGACTATGAGCCGGGACCAACGATGAGCAAACTGATATATCGGTTAAAATTCAATACAAACAAAAATAAGGTTTATCGAGATTTCGGTTAAATTGTGTGTAAATACTCAAAATTTTGGATTAGATTTTCATTGAAATATTGAATATTTCATGCCTATAGGCAATACCCTGCAAAAGTGGTGTTTGCGTCAAATCCGCTGGCTGGCTGGTACAAGATGGCGTGCAGTACAGCCAGCTAGATGGGCGGATCAGGCAAGCCAAGACTTAGAGAGTGTGTGGCGCAACCGAGGATGGAGAGAAGCAGCCATGAACCCGGTGAATCAGCGTAGAATTGTTGACGAGGATTTATCAATGTAATTGATGTAGTACCAATAAATTAATTATTTTAACCGCTCCACAAACAACATACGACTTATTCCACTTGCGAATGGAAACAATATAACGCATGGCGGTTGACAGACTAAAAACCTAACCTCGGCTTACACCACTGCTAAACCGATATTTCGGCATGATAGGCAGCTGAGGTCGGTTGAAGTTTGGATAACGTTTGTGCTCGGCTCCTAGTGATACCGAGAATCGGTTTAATAATGAAGCTACCCGATATTTCAGTTTCAGGTGATGATGAGACTCGGCATTGTTCGAATTTTTGCCGAATTATCAGTTAAATACAAAAATGCCGAGTGAGTTCAGCTAAATGTTTAACCGAGCCCGTGAATAATTTTTAAGTGTGCACTTCTATTCAATTTTACAGCCTGCCGTGCTCTAACGAACGTATCAATACCTTCTTTTTACATCTTTAATTCTGGCAGAAATTGATGTCCACTCCCAGGGTTGCATGCTGATCAGCAGGATATTTTAAATTTTCAAACATTATAATTGATTTCGTGCTTCAAAACATAATTAGTTATATATATTAAAGACTTACTTATATACAGCTGGTCAAAAAGTAATAAATCTCCTTGAGTTTTAGATTTGCTTTTGAACGCGAACTGTTAATTATTCAATTGAGTTATCAACTATAATGGTATAAAAACAGTATTTAATAGATTACATTTTTTATAAACTGACAGATAGTTGAACTCTAAATTTCGATAAGGTAAATTTTGTTTTTTTGGTCCGATTCACTAAATATCAATATTAATTTATATCTAGCATCCCACAAAAACGGAAAATACTAGCGTCAAAAGTAACGCAGCTAATAGATAATAACAATAGATTAAAAATACGCCAATAAGTTGTAATAAAACCACTTCTACCTATGACTCGAAGCCTCCTACACAGAAAAAAATCTTGTAGTAAAAACTACAATTTTATCCGACTACGCTTATCTTTAAAATTACCATGAAATTTCAGTCAAATTAACTATGTTTATGGTAACACCTTCAACGTTTGTGGAATATTTGACAGACCTCATATTGATATCCACTGCACCATGGTTGATCAAATCGCAGGCATGGTAAAATCAAACGCATTTATAGTCAATGTAACCCTCGAAATGATAGTTTCTACTGCGGTTTTTCTTTGCGTGTATGCATATTGGGATGCACGTCTCCACAGCAGAAATCATTTAGGTTAAGAGCTCCAATTATTGCGGTACGTTAGCAGCGCTGGTATACCAATAGTTATGTATGGATGCCCAATACACAACTTTTGGTTCACTAACGCTTCTAACAATTATTTTAACAGTTTAAAGGTTCTTATAAGAAATTGTCCAAATCAGCGCTAATAAATCTCATGGTCATCATGTAACAAAGAAAAAATGCCAAACGCACTATCATGAGCAAATACGAACTTATCGTAAGCTTTGTTATTATTCTTTAACCATCATGCAGTCATGCGATTTTTTCTGATAGGATTTGGACAGTGATTGAATTTCTAATTAGGTTTCAATAAATTAGCAAAGCAATCTTATGTACTCGATATAGGTAGAAAAGTATTTCAAGGATTGCGTTAAAAGAAACAATATTGTCAATAAACGCATTTGTAATTGTGATGACCAATACACAGATATGTTCTGTCATGGCAACAACATTATTGAATCGTTATTTATAAAACACCAATTTCTTGATATTATGAAATTCATAAGAATATCCGAGTCTATTTCAGATCTAGCATGGGATGACTCAATTAGTATGAATTTTTTTTCGATTGTCGGAAACTCATATCACAAGTTAACTTCTAAATCTGATATAAGATGTACTAGTGAAGCATTTTTTCATAATTTCGACTATGATAGCGATATAAAAACTCCAATATGAAAGGCGTGAGAGCAATAGTTACAGTAATGCATACTAAAATAATGAGACATGCAATTATTTAGCATATCTCGCAGTTATCAGCGCTCTTATACCATACATGAAAGATTACGAGCATTATAATGCTAGACAACGTTGCACTTTTGAGCAGTATGATTTTTCCATACGCCATATTTTGAAATTCCCATTCTATGCTACCGACAAATGAGTCAAACTCAGACTAAACGACTCGTCTCACCCTTCCATCTGACATCATCACGTGGAAAACCGCTCAATCACGGTTATTCACCTGTTTCCAAAACTTGTGCGTTCAGAGATCCCCCTCCCCAAAGTCATTTCCCTACCATGCTCGGCTATTGTCACTTCGAGTGCAAACGATCCTAGCGGTTATTCAAATGGGCTGATTAACTAGTGAACAAAGCAACGCGCCGGTCGGTCACTCACGCATAATCTAGAACCGAACCTCCGCTGGCCGCCACCACAGCCGCAGTGCGTGAGATACCAACTATGAGTAATCCACACGACAGTCAAATTGAGTCACTCCCTTTCTAACAGCCATCGTCTTTCTTTGCCATCGTCTGGGGCAGTTCCTTGTGTGAACAAACATGACTCTGCGGTTTAGAGTGCCAAAAATCCGATAGAGAGAGAGAGAGTTCATTGGCTTTTTGGCTGGAAAGCCGCGAAAGGCCAATGTACGCACATTACGCACCCAGACGAAAACTGTTTTCCGTCGTCGTTGGTTTCTCTCTTTTGGCAAAGAGGTGGGACGAGGTAGGAAGGAAGACCGTACGCACCTATAGACGCTAGACGAGAAGACGAATGGAAAGAGAAAACTTTGAATGAGAATTAGCCTCATAAAAGGAGGAGAGGTAGCAACGGAGCCGGTTTCTTTACGCATAGAAAATAGAGGTAGGAATCGAACAGGCAAGTTCTTCCTGCGACTGCGGAGCGGCTAGCTGCTATATTGGATCGCACGCACTTTTTTTTTGGACGGGAACGCACTTTTAAGCATTGCCCGTTTGCTGTTCTGCTGGCCTGGTAGCGGACAAGGTGCGTACGAATGCGTGAAGGGGTTCTTTTTTGGTCAGGTTAGCAACAGATAGAGAGTGTTGGTACGAAGCACAATGCAGGGAGAAGAGGGTGATTGAGGGACGTTTGCCAGTTCGTTGGGTGCGTGAGTAAAACTTGGAAGAATTGGGTAATGAAGGAATGCGAATTTCGGCAATTCTAGCGGTGCGTAGAGATGCGTAGAGTTTGTATGCCATTATTTTTTCGTTCCAGCCATGCCGAATTTATGTTCGTGGGGTTTTAATAGAGGACGGTCTTTTTTTAGGTGGCTTTGCTTGGTGAGCTATTAAAATGTCGTAAGCTTAGCGTTATGTAGAATGCCTGATGGGAAAGGCTTGCAAATACTTTTAACGATCTTTTATTCGTGATTACAACGGTGAAAAAAGGACCAATTATCTTCAAGCGACAGTTAATTTATGATCTGTTGATTGCACTCAACAATTTGTTTCTGAGTTGATCCAACCGATTTGAACTTGTATTGTAACTTTCCCCATATGACGAATATTTTAAGTAGTTCGAGTAGTTCATAAGTGTTGTTATGACATTGCTTGTTTTCACTTCAAAGGTTGACTGAATCAAAAGGTGCAACAATTATACTTAAGCTTTGAACTGTGTTTTAAAAATATCACAAATCATGGAACTAAAATACCCACAGTTAATGCAGTGGTAGACATAGTTTTTGTTCAAGATCCATTTTTCCAGATCACACTCGATTACAAAAATAACATATACCTACATTCACTGACAGCCAAGACACAATGTCAGCAAAGCGGCGAGGGGTCATCAAATACAGTTTCGTACACACTTAATAATGACTGTTGAAGTAAGGTAGCAGTTCAATTGCTGGACCTTGTGTATGGACCTTCAAACGTTTTTGGTGCTGTGGTGCAGATTGTATTAAATCTGACGTTTACGGAAGGTAAACACCGCTTAAGACTTCAACTGATTTAACTGATTTGAATCAGATGGTGCATTAATGTGTGTGAATTAAAAGCTAAAAAACTCCATGATAACCATCTGGACGACATTTTAAGCGTAGCAATCGTCCTTGCATTGATGCTCAGTGGCTCAAAACTCTTTTATAAAGGGTGTACCGTTTAAAATCCGCACACACATAATTCATTCTCAAAATTCAAGTTTTTTCCGATAATCATAAAATTTCAAGAAGTAAAAAGAATTAAATGAAATGAGAATTAGTTTTGGCATCATTCATTTATTTTATTTCACCTTTAAACCCTAATGCGTTCACCTTGGCTTTAACTTAAATCATAAGGTTCTGCACGACTTCAGAATGGACAGTTGTTTGCACATTAAGCCCCGCTCTCTTCATTTCATTTACATTCTTCACCACTTTAAAAAAACCGGAAGTGCTTCTTTATAATGGCACTGCTTTGGAGTGTTTGGAGGGTTCAAATATTTCGGTACGAAATCGATATCATTCGCCTTAGACCACTCTAGCACGTCCTTTGTCACCAGAAGATATTCAGACCGTCGTGAGCCTTCAGGAAGAGAGAAGCCGCTTTTGGAGACACTCTTCAAAGTACACCATGTACAGAAAAAAAAAATTAACAAGCGCGTAAAATTTCCACTTGTTTAATTCCAAACCGAAAAAGGCGTGAATAACAAAATTGTTTACAACAGACTAGATTCAAGCGTTATCTGGCCTAAATTTACCTGAAATATTCCATTATGTTCTGGCAAATGTAGCATTCCCTTTGTGTGCATTTTAGAACGCAGAAAATTTAATGTTTATTTTTATCTGTATGGTGCTTGCGGTAATGAAAGGTGTATTCCGCTTTCCGCAAGTACAAATTGCTTGACAAATTCAGGACTTCTTGGCGAACTTTGACATCTTCTGTGTCCGGAGGCTCTCGGGAGCATCATTTATATCCTTGGCAGTCACATACAGGTTACCTGGAATCTGGTTGAAGTAGGCCTCGTCATTACGCAGCAGTGTAGTCGTACAACTTCCGGGCACGGTTTTTTGCGATCGTATTCGGAGTCTCGCCACGATTCGGTGTCTTCTGAACCCTAAACGTACGTAGTCTAGCTCGAGTTTATAGCCACATCTCGAACTGAGGAGTTCGGTTTCCGTTTAAAGGTCCCAATCACGCGTTTGTGATCGTTCTCGTTAACCTGACGGCTTTTTTTTCCGGATCTTTGCTTCCGATCAACAGTCAGACGTTCGTAGCACCGTTTATTGATACCAAATACCGTGGAATTCGTAATTCCCAACTTCTTACCGAAGATACGATGCGGCAGATCCTTATTCTCAAAGTACTCATGTGAAACATTTTCGGGTAGCAACATTTTCTTAGCCTATGACTTTTTTCGTTGATTTGGTTGAGCAGTCATGCCAATCAGGAATTTTTATTCAGAGTCTTAGTAACATGTTTAGTAAGAGGAAACTTAAATTATTTGATAGGTATACGTTTTTCTCGAACGATAAAATATGTGTTGGAGATAATTCTGCAATTGTCATACGAAATAACATTCATTTATTCTGTTCAGTTCAATCAGTTATCTGCAATCACCAGTTTCGAACCCAATTGAGAACTTAGGGTTAGTTCTCAATCGGCAAGTTGACAAAGACAAGGTAACCAACAAAAAACAAGCTCACTGAAGACGTTCAAGGACCTGGCAAAATATCAATGAAAACCATCTTAAACATCTATTTGAAAGCATAATTAGGCGCTAATAAACAGTCATCAAACCTAAAGGAGAACATCCCAAGTAACATTTTAGGTTTTATCCTAGTTTTATAAAGGGCGATACGGTCAAAATTTGGTCAATATCAACTTGACGTATTTCTTTCAATTTTGCATTTAAAAAACCTGAACACCCCTCATTTTGAAGGTGTGTGTGTGTAGAATGTTGCTCCTATTTTGATTTTGGAATTCACTCTTCAGTTGTCAAAATGCCGTCCAAGCAAGAAGAGCAGCGTATCAAAATTTTGCTCGCGCATCGCGAAAATCCGAGCTACTCGCACGCAAAGTTGGCAAAATCGCTAAAAGTTGCCAAATCATTAAAGTGTTTGGGGAACGTTTGTCGACAGCCAGAAAATCTGCCAGGAAGGCGACTGCCAGGAAGGGGAACGTTTGTCGACAGCCAGGGGGGAAATCGAAAACCGGAAGCCGCTGAGACGACAAAGAGAGTTGCCGGTAGTTTCAAGCGAAACCCTAACCTATCTCTCCGAGATGCCGCAAATAAGCTGGGTGTATCGTCTACAACCGTGCATCGAGCCAAAAAACGAGCCGGACTATCGAATTACAAGAAGGTAGTGACTCCAAATCGCGATGATAAACAAAATACGACGGCCAAAGCGCGATCCCGGAGGCTGTACACGACGATGCTGACGATGTTTGACTGCGTGGTAATGGACAACGAAACCTACGTCAAAGCCGACTACAAGCAGCTTCCGGGACAGGAGTTTTATACGGCAAAAGGAAGGGGAAAAGTGCAGATATTTTCAAGCACACGAAACTGTCAAAGTTCGCAAAGAAATATCTGGTTTGGCAAGCCATCTGTACCTGTGGCTTGAAAAGCAGCATTTTCATAGCTTCCGGGACTGTCAACCAAGAAATTTACATGAAAGAGTGTTTGAATAAACGTCTGCTGCCTTTCCTGAAGAAACACGGTTGTTCCGTACTGTTTTGGCCGGATTTGGCATCTTGCCATTACGGTAAAAAGGCCATGGAGTGGTACGCCGCCAACAACATGCAGGTGGTTCCCAAGGACAAGAACCCTCCCAACACGCCAGAGCTCTGCCCAATTGAGAAATACTGGGCTATTGTCAAGCGGAACCTAAAGAAGACCAAAAAAAACTGCTAAGGACGAGCAGCAGTTCAAGGCAAACTGGCTTTCTGCGGCGAAGAAGGTGGACAAGGTGGCTGTACAAAATCTGATGGCAGGGGTCAAGCGTAAGGCCCGGCAATTCGGATTTGGAAAAGCGGAAGCCTAACTGAATATTTTTCCTGAATTTTATACTAATTGAACTTGAAAAAGAAATTTAATTTGATTTTTTAAATAAACGATTTCACCGATTTACACGCGTTTTCCCTTGACCAAATTTTGACCGTATCACCCTTTAGCATTCTACAAGTTCGAATCACGTTCTACAGAACCTTTATAAAACCCTCATTGTTACTTGAGATACGATGTATTTGCTAGTGAAACTTACACAGCGTAAACAAATACACATTGAACTAATTCCACCCAAAACTTCAATAGAAAATATCCAGCGGGTAAAAAGTTACATCCACTTAAAAATGGTGCAATTGTATTCCATACAACCTTTATTCTCTTCTCTTTATCTCTGTGCATACCATGCCTGCGAATCATTCACCGTGTGTAAATATTCATGGAACTGATAACAACCACCAATTAGATCATTGCTAATATTCCCTGTATATCAAAAAAAATCGTTGGCAACACTTTCGAAAGGTACACAACTAGGGTAGGGAACGGTTTAAGCACTCCAAGGCCCTATTCAAAGCACGGGGTAAACGTTAACCTACAACGCTCATTTTTTGCAGTATGGTGCTTCACTACATGGAGCACCATACTGCAAAAAATGAGCGTTGTAGGTTAACGTTTACCCCGTGCTTGGAATAGAGTCTTGGGGTGCTTAAGCCGTTCCCTTCCCATCACAGAACTTTGGGATTAGCTTAACTCTTCCTAAAACTGTGCCAATAATAGCGCATAAGTCTCGGCTGATTTTTTTTCAAAAGAAAAAAGAATATCATCCCTTTCTTTCAATGAGGACAAATATCTTTTCGGAAAATTAATTCTGGAAAAAAAGTGAGAGGCAATTAAAATTTTGGAATTTTTTCGAGGCCCCTATGCTCAACAACAAACGAGCTCAGAGAGAAATAAGAGTGTGTATGCGTTAGCTCTTTCTCTCCTCTTTCTGCTAGTATTTTCTGTTTTGTTTATGCTTGCTCAGTTTTGCTCAAAATGCCGTCGAAACAAGAAGTATTTCGCGAGCGCGTTGTACAGTTCTACGAACTGCACAGAAATCTCGGCAAAACGTATACGGTACAACATTTTAAAAGCGAAAATGTTGCGACTTCGGCTGTTTACCATATCTTAAGATCCCCAACAACTGCTCGCAAGCAAGGTAGTGGAAGACCAGCCGAAATTATGGACGCAAAAGGACTTCGTTCTCTTTCTCGTGCCTTCAACAACAAGGATTCACTGAGCCAACGGGATGCCGCAAAAAAAATCAACTGTTCTCACCAGTACATCTGCAAAACATTGAAAAGAGTCGGAATAAAGTGCCGAAAGAAGACACGAGCCCCGGAATATACTGATGCACAAATTTCAACGCTGAAATCCCAATGCCGTTGGTTGATTAAAAATTATTCCGGAAAAAGTTTTGTTTTGGACGACGAAAGCTACTTCCCTCTTTCGAAGACGCAGATTCCCGGAAACGATCGATACTATTCAACGGATAGTGCTACTACACCTCCGAACATAAAATATAAGTTTAAACATAAGTTTCAACAGAAAGTGATGCTGTACATTGCCATTTCCGAGAAAGGCATTTCTAAGCCATGGTTCAAGCCCTCTGGTTTGGCAATCAATCAAGATGTGTACCAGAACGAATGTTTGAAGAAAATGTTGATCCCGTTTCTACAAAAACATCATGCTGATGGACAATACGTGTTTTGGCCGGATAAAGCGTCATCGCATTACGCCATAAAAACACAATCGTTCCTGAATACCCATTCGATCCCATTTGTACCCAAAAACCACAACCCGACAAATCTGCCTCAGTGTCGGCCAATCGAAGATTTCTTCAGGGTTTTAAGTTCCTTGGTGTACAAAAATAACTGGAGAGCCACGAATTGCAAACAATTGATTGGTAGAATCAAGAGATGCATTCGCAAAGTTGACATGGAGGCCGTACAACGCTCCTGTTCCGACATCAAACGGAAGCTTCGCCGAACATCCGATTACGGACCGTTTTCAAATGTTCACTAATTTTTTTTCAACAATGGACAATGTATCTTTTATTTTAATAAATCAGATTTTCTTCAACTATGTTTGTCTTTTTTTGACAGCTTGAGAAAGAAATTCCAAAATTTTAGTTGCCACCCGTTAGGCGTAATGTTTGGTTTTTTGAACATTTTGGTGTACTCTTTGGTGACATCTACACAGCATCTGACCTACATCCTTGTGGGTGATTGGTAGGGTTCCAATGATGTTTGCTGAACCATCCAAACTGATTGTTGTGCGTTCTTAGCTGATGTTGGGCACTAACCATCATGGAGTGTAATGAGCGAAACTCTTACGAATCCTGCCAAACGCAAAGAAGGTACAGTATTATAAATAGGGCCTGTATGTATATCACTTGCTAATCTTGGTCACTTGGTAAATCTTGGACTATTACTTCAATCAATCACTCATTGTTGGCGTCAATGAGTCATTCTGTAGATATCATATCATATCATATGTAGATATCGCGCATACTGTTCCCTTTTCCTCGCAATGGAGAAGATGGGCGTAGTTGGCAGCTGAAGCTTGTATGCGTTTATGCTTTGTTTTCTGGGACCACGCAAGTGATGTTGATCACGTCAGTCACCGGAAATTAACATCATTGAACCATTGTAGCCAACATTGGAAGCAAGGATTCGGAATGTTTTCCCAACCCCTTCGTGCTTGAAGGAATTAGAGAATGCTTTGGTCAACGAATGGTATCGAATACCACTGGACGTCATTCAAACCCTCTACAGCTCCATCCCCAGGTGGATTGTCCTGGAAGCGGATGCAGGACCAATTCCTTACTAATAAGACCCGCTCTTCCCTATACTCAATCGAATTATTGCTTGCTTATCCGAACCAAAGCTAAATAAATTGATCCTCAGAGGTACCAAGAATCAGGATTAGGCTAGTCAGTGAACCTTATCGTCCATATTTTGTGGTGGATTGTAAATGATCCTTACTACAGGTTCCGGGAGTGGTGTAGAGCCAATGGCTTTCTCAAGTCTATCAAAATCATAATTATGAAAAATCATGAAGATAGATCTGCCACACGGCGTGTTTTGGAGTCAAATCGTAAATGGCCTCTACTACAGGTTTCTCCTGGGACGTTCCGGTGGTTTCGAGAGTGACCAATGTAAGTTTATCAATATCATATTTATGAAAAATCATGAAGATAGAACTGCCGCACGGCATGTTTTGGGATAATATGCCTAACTGGTTCCTACTTCAGGTTCCCCCGGGGACGTTCCGGTGGTTTTGGGAGAGGCCAATATGGCCAAGGATCCAATTTAAGTTTATAAAAAGGTGTATGATGAAAAACCAAGAAGAAAGAGCTGTCACATGGCATGTTTTGAGTAATATAAAGAGTTAACCGCATCCAGGACCCTTTATCAGAACCTGCTCACGGAAAATTTGAGGTCGATTTTTGAAATCGATATTTCATTCGTTTGGAAAATATTTTGTCTCTACTAGTGTTTACTAAAAAAAAAAAATGATAACGGCATCTTGTACAAAATCTCATAACAAATTCAACATGTGAGATAGCCTCTCCGGAAACCCGGAACAACTCCGCTGTCCGGGGGCCATGGCCAGTTATTTTTCAGTCGAATGCTTTTTGGCGAAATTGAATAGGATAATAATTCATGAAGTAAGAGCACTTCAAAATTGATTAAAAATGTGTCTGTCCCGATCATTTTGTCTATTCCCTGTAGATGGGGTAGCTTGCAACAGTGAGCTGAAGTTAAAAAAAGTGGTTAATGGTCATTATTTCACTTGTTTTATATTATTGATTTCTAAAACCTCCGGAAGTATCCCTAGGAAATATAAATAAAACAGCACCAGGAATTCGGATATATACCAACATTTCTCAGGAGGTGCTGAAAATGGCAGTTGAAGCTGGTAAACCGAAAACAGCCAAACCCATCAACAGTTAGTCGGAATTTTAAAAGGACACCTTTGGATATATTCATAAACCTCGTAGACTTCTTTGGGGATGGGGTACAGGTAGCACGCATAGTGGATTTTCTTACGTTTGACGTAAGCACACTTCCGCCGCACAGTGATCGGAAAAGCGTTTTTTCACGCCGAATCATGATGTCTTCTACAAAATTGTACTTGAACAAGTTGTACATCTTGCAATGATAATTTTGTAGTTGCAAACTTTACCGCTAGGGCGGTGCTGTTGCTTACTTTTGAACAAAATATAATAGAAGAGTGGTGTAAAAGACAAATTTGTAGGGAATACAATTTCAAGCAACTTTGTCAAAAACACAATTTTTCTAGCTCTTCATTCACAATAATAGAGCAATAATATCCACAATAATATTTTTGGTATGATAACTTTTTTGTTTCTCATTTTGGGAAAAAGTGATTTTCGAGCAAAATATAGAAAACGTTATAGCGCATATTTTTCTTTTGCAAAGTTTTATAATACAATTTATCATTCAAAAGTTACAGGTAATTTTAACTGAAAACATCCTTTTTTTCTTTTCGATCTTTTGATTGTTAAGATGAGAATTGGCCAGAAATTCCTCAAATTCTTGTTTTAATGGGTATCAATAAAAAAATTGCTATATGCATGAGCCCAGGTACTCCTGGGGCACACGAGTGGGGAGTGCTTAGAATCGGACATGTTTTTCGTTAAAATTACCCCTAATTTTTCAATAATAAAATATACCCAAGCACTTAGTTTAGCAAACATGCATCATAATTTTCTCCGCAGTTCGTCTTCAGATTGTTTTTTCCTAACAATTGAAAAGGGGACTAAGAAGTTAAAACAAAAAAAATCTGATTTATTGAGACACCCTAATCCACACCAACAAAATAGCTCTGAACAAAAGCAATGCACATGCGTCGGACGCTCCAGTCGTGAATGAACAGCCTGAAGCGTGTTATATTGTCTATTTTAGGATATCCTAGGGGCACTCGTAGATGAATAAAAACATACGTGTTATTTTATTGTTCAAAAGTTAGGGGTCATTTTAACGAACAACATGTCCGATTTTAGGCACTCCCCGCTCGTGTGCCCCAGAAGTACCCAGGCTCGTTTATAGAACAATTTGTTGCTTGATACCCATTCAAAAAAAAAAAATGATGAATTTCTGGCCAATTCTCGCTTTAATTATCATAAGGTCGAAAAGAGAAAAAAAAAACATGTTTTTAGTTAAAATTATCTGTAAATTATGAATGGTTAGTTGTATTAAAGAACTTTGAAAAACAAAAATATGCGCAATAACATTTTAAATATTTTGATTGCAAATCATTTTTTTCCCACGATGAGAAACAAATAAGTTATAATAAAAGAACCTATTTTTTTAGAGACACCCTGATTTAAAGCAAAATTAAAGCTCTATCATTGTGAATGAAGAGCTAGAAAAATTGTGTTTCTGATAAAGTTGCTTGAAATTGTATTCCCTACAAATTTGTCGTTTACACCACTCTTCTATTGTATTTTCTTTAAAAGTTAGCTACAGCACCGCCCTAGTGGTAAAGTTTGGAACTACAAACTTATCATAACAAGATGTACAACTTGTTCAAGTACAACTTTGTAGAAGACATCATGATTCGGAAACGTAACCCTTAGGAGTTATTAATTTCGCCGTGAAAAAAGGCTTTTCCGATCACTGTGCGCCGTGTGTTCAGCTTTATCACCCATTACAGTGTGCTCAACAGATGGCGCAGGTGTGTTAGTGACGACTATTTGTATTGTAAAATGTGCAATGTGTTATGTCTGTTTGTCTGTGATATAAATGTACATTTTCATAAAAAAAGCTGTTGATTCGTTCTTTGATGATAATTGTTGATGCAAAATTTTGCAGAAAATATGCAAAACAACCAATCTTAAAATGAGTTTTTCTCCTAATTGGGACAATCGATTTGGTCTATATCGTGTAGATGGAAGTTTGTAGTTCCATTTCCAGTTCACGTATTCCATGTTTGCAAATATCTGCAAATTCGGGAGTAAAATATCTTGCAAAACGTTTTTTTAACGTAGGACTAAAATTTAAATTTTTGTGATGTAACCTGAATCACCATTGCATATGTTAAAAATATTTGTAATGTGCACACTACCAAAATTTCATGTAAATTTCTGTCCTCTGAGACCGACACATACAAGCGTCCCTTAGCACATAAGTATGGATTGAAAGAGTTGAAAAAATAAATTTCAATCAAACACATCTTTCGTCGAATTGCGTATGTGTCTGTTTCAGGAGACGTAATTTTAGACGAAATCTTTCTTTATGTTCCCCGACTTTTTACAAACATGAATTTCGTCTCATGTAAAATTCATAATTTCTAAGTGTGTAACGTTGAACACCAAGAGGCACGAATGTGCAGTATGAAGCAAAATTATAAGAAGAGGCGGTTGACCTGAATATTAAAAATGATTTTATATTAACCAATCCTGTGTGTTATGATATGTACACACTCAGAAATTATGAATTTCACACGAGACGTAATTCATGTTTGTAAAAAGGCGGGGGACGTAAACAAAGATTTAAGCAATTTGACGAAAGGTGTGTTTGATTGAATTTATTTTCTCATCTCTTACACTCATTCTTATGTGCTAAAGGACGCTTGCATGTGTCGGTCTCAGGGAACAGAAATTAACATGACATTTTGGTAGTGTGTATAAACTACACACTACCAAAATCTCGTGTAAATTTTTGTCCCTGAGACCGACACATGCAAGCGTCCTTTAGCGCATAAGAATGTGTTGAAAGAGATGAGAAAATAAATTCAACCGAACACATCTTTTGTTGAATTGCGTATGTGTCAGTTTCAGAAGACATAATTTCACACGAAATCTTTCTTTACGTCCCCCGACTATTACGTTCCCCGACTTTACGTTCCCCGACTATTTACAAACATGGATTAGGTCTCGTGTAAAATTCATAATTTCTAAGTGTGTAGATAATTCCATTATTACTATACACCAACGTGGTCCTACGTGAACCTCGCGGTTACATCCTTGATATAACCCACCTGTAGTTTTTTTACACTTCAACCTCTAAAACTTTTTTATATGCAATAACTAGCAACTATCTTGTATCTTCGAAATGTGTGTCATTTCATACCCTTAAGGTCATCCCTACGAAGTTTTCATATTCAAATCTATCTAAATATAAAAATGGATTTCTGTCTGTCTGTCTGAACCTTATAGACTCGACAACTACTGAACCGATTGGCGTGAAATTCAGCATGGAGGTGTTTTATGGACCGGAAAAGGTTCTTATGATAGTAAGAGACGCCTCCTTTTTCTGGAACGGAGCGCTCCCATAAAAATTAAAAACAAATCTCTGTATAACTCAAAAACTAATCAAGCAAAGAATACCGAATTTAGTATGTGAGAGTTTTTGGAGACAAAAAATGTTTATATGATAATTTAAAATCCCTCCTTTCTCTGAAAGGGGAGACCCTCATACAAATAAAACATAAGTTTCTGCATAACTCAAGAAATAAACAAGCTAATGGAACCAAACTTGTCATGTAGGGTTTTTTGGACGAAAGAAAAGTTTTTATGTTTGTTTGAGACCCCTCCCCGCTCTAGAAGAGAGGGCTTTCATACAAATGAAACTGATATTTCTCGAAAACTATTATAGCAATTGGAACCTTATTTGGCAAATGGGGAGCTTGGAGGTATGATATGTTTCTATAGTGGTTCAAGACCTTTCCTCACCCTGGGGGGAGAAGAGGGGCTAGGGGGTTCTTATACATAATTTTTTTTCTTGAACAGAACTTAAACCAAACATGAAAATTCATGCTACTGTTATAAACATTTTTATACCGGGGATTCTGGGGCCTGAACAGATTCTCATGATGGTTCCTGACTATTTCCTTGTTTGAGGGGGGTTATTTGGGGCATACAAATGGAACACAAATTTCTTCACAACTCGAGAACTAATCAAGAAAATGAAACCAAACTCGGTATTTGGGGATTGTTTGAGGTAAGATTTTGTCTATGGTAGTTTGAGAGCCCTCCCTTTTCTGGAAGTGATGGCTCTCATACAAATGAAACAGAAACTTAACTGCATAACTCAAGAACTAATCAAGCAAATGGAACCAAATTTGGCGTGTGGAGGTTCATGGAGGCAAAAAATGTTTTCCGTAGTTCGGGACCCCTTTTCTCTTCGAATGAGGGGGCTCTCATACAAATGAAACACAAATTTCAACCTAACATGAGACCTCATCAATCAAATAGTACCAAATTTGGCATATGGGGGTTTTGGGAGACCATAAATGTTTCTATGGTAGTTTGAGGCCACTCCCTTATCAAATAGGTTTGGTTTTTATACAAATAAAACAGATTTTATTCATAACCCGAGAACTAATCAAGAAAGTGTTATCAAATTTGGCAGGTGGAAGTTTTTGAAGGCAGGGCAAGTTTATATGGTGGTATGAGATCCCTTCTCCCTCTGGAAAGAGGGGCTCTCATACGAATGAAAAACAAGTTTAAACCAAACATGAGCATGAGCAACATAACAGTAGGGTATGAAAATTTGTAATCAGAGGTTTTTAAGGCCGGGGAAGGTTCTTAAGGGACACAAATTTCTACATAAATCGAGAACTAATCAAGCAAATGGAACCAAAGTTGGCATGTGGGGGTTTTTGAGGCAGGATTTTTTTCTAAGGTGGTTCTAGATCTCCTCTCTCTCTCGAAGGGGGCTCTCATATAAACAAAACAGAAATTTCAACCAAACATGAGAATTAGTCAGGCAACTAAAACACAAAATGTTTATTTCTCAGGTAATCGGCATGTTCTGATAGAAGTTTGAACCCCTTCTTAGTAAAGAATGGGAGATGCTCGCATTACTACATTATGCACAAGAAGTTAATCTCAGGTTATACAAAAAAAATCCGTCCATATTGATAGGATAAGGCGTAGTTTGAAGATTAATGTTTTGTCTATGATATGCTTCTACACACAAAGAACAATCATGATAAAAACTAACGATCCGATAGTTAACCTTGAAACACACCTGCGTTTCATTTTGCAGAATATGCACACATTAGCAAACAAAATTGAACAAAACTTAACCCAAAAAAAAACATTTTCATCAAACATAAAAAAAAAACTGGTGTTTGAAAGTTACTCTGAGAATTCCGACAGAACTTGCTCGTACAACATTTTGGTAAGGCGTTTGGCAACCAAGTTCTTACTAGAAAATGAGACGAAATATTAGTAATTTCCATTTTCCAACTACTTTAATTGATTATATTGACAGAACCGCGTATTTCGTCTACAATTGAAGACTTCTCCAGTATCGTGTACTAATATTCAACTGTACGTATACACGACACTGAAGAAATCTGCACATTGTTGACGAAACACGCGTACTTGTCAAGACGAGAAATAAAGGTAGTTGGAATTAAATGGAAATTATCAATTAAATCAATCTTAGTAGTTAAAAAAAAACTCTTTCTTTCCTTATTTAATTGAACCACCATCACACGTTCTAAGCGGCATAGAGGCATCCCAAAGTTTAAAACCACTATCATACCTTGTAAATGGCCCTAAAAACATTTGTTCCTGTAAATTCAAATCGATTCAAATCGACTTTCGAGGGTAGTTAAAACATGTTCCTTTTAGCAATCCTGCAAACAGTATCAAACTTTTTTAGTAGCCTCAACAGCATCCTTACTGTTGGTTTAAATCAGTACTTATATTGAAGTATAGTTTTGTGCATTCCCTCAAATGAAACTCAATGGAGAATTATCTGAAAACAAAGATTAACAAGAATTTATTGTATCTTTGCGCAACCTTTTTGTATAACATCCTAATGATTTCTCGTGGAAGATCAGAGGATTTTTCGGTTTCCCCTAAAGCGAGAATTGTGTCAACACATTCCAACCTGTTACTTATTTACCAGCTTTTGGGGGATGACAGCGCTGGTATTGCCATAGTTTGGGATCACCAATTCTTACACATTGAAGATGTTTGTTAGCCACAAGCAT